>JAOBYH010112213.1:0-11208 GCA_025403525.1 Umimayanthus kanabou
TAATACATAGTCGTTGTTACGAAGATTGTACTTGGTGTTAGAGCTTTGGAAAAGACTAGTGATATAACTGGGGCACATTGCTGTTCATCCTTTAGCTCTTGCTGCGCCAGCATAATTGTTTGATTGACAGCAAAGACTAAAAAACCAGATAAGAGAGTTGTTTTTGATGGTCATGTAATATAATGAAGGTAGTGCGAGCTAACTGGAGTTTATGCGAGTAAACAAGTACAGTTGGATCCCGATAATTCGAACTCTGATAATTCGAGGTCCCCGCTAATTCGAAGCAATATTCATTTCCCTTGGAGCGCCTTACTACTGATTTTTACCTCTTCAAATCGATCCCCCGTTAATTCGAACCATTTTCCTTTCCCCTTTGGACTTGGAATTAACGGGGTCCAACTGTATGAAGATGCATTGAAAAGAAAAACAGTTTATGAGAGCCTCGAGTTTCTGAAGTGTTCGATTACAGGAAACCCGGCAACTAACCTTAATATCGGATGGTCAGCCTTCCGATGTAGAGAGATGGGCTATTTGGTATCAGTTTGCGAAGTTTCAAAACTCCAGAGAAAATCTTTAGGAAAAGGTGAAAACAGAATTGAATTGCGCCAAAGCCGGCTGACCGACGAAAAATGATTTGCTTGCAAATCATTGTGTGCTCTGACTCCCCCCGGCCCCCTAAATCGTATGGTCGGTTCCTTTTGGGCCACAGAGCTGGCGAAGCAGTACGTGTGCGCGCGTCGTTCGCATCGCTAAACCAGAGAACACTTCAAGTTCAAAGATTTCTCGTCGAGCAAATGATTTTTTTGCTAGCCAAACGTCAGTAAGCGTGAACATTTTTAGCTGGCAGCCTTGCCAGTCATTAACCTTATCTTTATCGTTGAATTTGAAGAAGACAGATACATTTAACTACAACCATGATTTATAGAATTATACAACGAACAAAACGGAACCAGAATATCTTGAATATCTATACAGAGATCCACGAGTTTAACTTTTATTGCTCCAGTCAGAACCTTTTCATCCTGAGATTCAAGAACCACCGCAGAAGCACTCAAACTTGAAGTTTTTCATATACACTAGGGTTGCAGTACTTTGGAGCAAACTTTCTGTCGAATCAAAAGATACGCAACGCTAACGTACTAATTTATAACCGACTTTTATTCACCTCCCCCCCCCCAGATAACTAATTTTTTTGGTTCAAACTTTAGAGTTATTGAATTTGACAAATTGGCGATTCACTACAAAGTGCAATGTCAAAATGCCTAGAGGGCTCTCTTCGTGACTAAATAAAAATTATCATTCTATGTCCATGTTTGTAGGACATACTTGAACCTTGCAAAACAGCATATCTCTACACCCCGCCCCCCCCGCCAACACCACCTCACGATCTGGTTTTGACAAAACTTGATGCGACGACAAAAACTTCGTCAGAAGTCCAGAGTTAGATTGCGCAGCGAGGGCGAGTTTTTGATGTGCAACGGAGTCACACAAAATCTGCATCTGCAAAGAAAGTTTAGATCACTAAAAATTCATTAAAACACCATGACAGAGGTTGTCACTGGTCCCGCACAGACGCTTTATAGTTCTTCTTCACCAGACAATAGAGTTTAGTTTTGCCCAACTGCGCAAGGGTAACAAAATTAATGGAGGCTTTTTGGGCTTGTTCTTAAAGCGGTTCACGCGCCGACACAAACGAAAGTTCCTTTTCAAAAATAACTTGTCCTCTGGCTGTCAATTCAAATGCCTTTGCAAGCCTCGAAAGTCAGTGAAGCGAAATGTGAAAATTGTTGCGATCAGTGGGACGCCAAAACGAGAATGGTGAAGTGCTTTGTTTGAGAAAAAAGCTGTCAGTCGAATAATGCATTGTATAACATACTAATATCACTCATCTTGATCAACCAATCAGATCGCGGGATCTCAATGGGTTTACGGGTAATGACTCCCGCTATTAACACTTCTCCGCCACTGACAATTTAAAATTTCTTTTTCCCCAAAGAGAATTCAAATATCGAATATTTTACATAAAATTGACTCTAAAATTCGACTCACGATGCGGAAACACGTTACAACGCAACTCGGGACGCGCAAACATTTGTAGCCGACTTTGAGCGCGGCGTGAAATTATTACTGAACATTCGTGCGTGCATCACTGAACTGCGTGTTTGATTGTTGAGTTTGAATAATTTTATAAGAATTAAGATTCTAAGAAGTTCGTTTCTAAAGGACCTGTTCTCACCGCTTTAACGACGAAGCACAAACATTAATTTAACATCACTTCTTCTTGCATCTCGATGAAAACACTCTTTTCCAAAACGATTTTATTCGTCTATTTATGGTTCTTTACCTCTAAATATGGTCTCCCAAGTACATTCATCACACAATTATCGCTGTGACATTCGAGCGAATTTTCAAATTCCCAAGCTAAAAGTTTATCGTGGTCGCCAAAGTTCCTCAGGAATTTAAATGGATCATATGACTTCATTATATACCTTTTGCTTTTCCTTTTACTCGCGATTTAATTATTTGAAAATGAAATTTTTGACATTAAATAGAACGCAGATGTGTTGTGCCAAGATGAAACTTGTTCTATTCTGATTTTTCTGATCAGTAGTGGACCACATATCGACCCAGACGGAAAGATCGAAACTTCCAGCGCGTGTAATCCCTCTTCATGAAGAGCATATAGCGAAATATAAACCCACACGAGAGCTCCGCGCGTGCATACATTCGGGAAAAAAGCAACAAATAGCTTTCCAAAACAGTTAACTGCCAAATAGAGGAATAAATGGTTCAAAATTTACACAGTGTGTGTGGTTTATGGCAGTGGGTTTCCCTTCAGCTTCCAAATTACCACCATTTGCTGTCTGGGAATTTCAGAGTTAAACACGCCACTGTCTTTCTGTTTCATGGGAATTTGTATCAACAAGCAAGTACTCTGATACCTGACGAGTCGCTTTTGCCATTCCTCGGCGGCCTACAGCTGATTTTATACAAGAAGGCGCAACAAGACCAAAGTGGTAAATTCTTTACCGTAACTCGTGGCGCAGCGAGTCAGTTTACTTTTGATTATTTCACGAGGCATTGTTTTACAATTCTGTGACGTCACGTACCACATGCGCTTTATGCTATCCTTCGCCCCTTCTTTCCTCAATATCGCACCAAACAACTCTAAAAGGTAAATTTTCGCATTGATTTTGAGTTTCGCGGAGTTTCTCGTTTCTCTGAAGTATTCCCAGCACCCCCAAGGCTCAACTTGGCCGCAAAACACATTTGCACACGTGTTGCAACGTTTCCAGAGCTAGTTTTGCAGGGTTTCCTGTGCTTTCGAGATTCAAAATTTCCTAAAAATCGCCATCCAAAATGGCTGGTTTTGTCTTTCCTCTACAACCACCAGATGCCGCGTAGAAGACACGCCGGACAACTCAAAAGAGCTTGAGAAGACTATAGGAACGATATTTGCCGGTAAGAGAGACATTTTAATTCATTTCCACGTTTCCTATCCTCAACAAATAGTTTGTAACTTTCCTATCGGACTCCATACTCGAATTTTATCGTTGATGCAGGGCGTGGAATAATCGACTAAATAGTCTAACATTTCTGCGATTTTTCGCTATATTTAAGATCTTAAATACTTGTAGAATATTTAGAAAGACTTTTACAATCGGTTGTAAATAAACATGTGTCTAAACGGTGCATAATACTACCCTTACTCCAACCTCCATCGCAAGATCGATCCACGCACGCAGATCGTCATCATCTCTATTCAAGCTATTGTTTCATGTAGCTGACATCTTGGTTTTGATCTCTTGGTAGAGAGCCTCCGGAGACCAGAAAGTTCATAAGACGCGTCTTTTAATGGATCGACGAGAAGTTCCAAACCACAGTCCAGTTCATTCCCACAATTTCTTCGATGGCAGCCCTGGTGAGTGTGTTATTGTACCATTTTAAAGCTAGAAGTTTGTTTTGTAACGGCATTTTCGAGTTCAAGCATTATCTCCCGACCAGGAAAACTCTTGTAACCTAAACAATCTCGTTGGTTTTCTTCACAAGGTGTTATGACAGTCGGTTTTAACATTTGGAGTGACAATATAGGTTGTGTACTTCGTCCCCAGGTAATCGTTATTTTGCTTTTGTATGACAGGGCATCCAAATCCAGTATTACGGTCGCCTCCGTTATCTCACGACCGGCCATTTGGCATGCACCCTATTCCAAGCGCTTTCTCTGTGATGGGTAGAAGACCTGGCCTCCATTCTGGGGCTGATTACCCAAGCAGCCTTGCCCATGATCCACTCCTTGCATCTCAAAGCAACCTCACATCTCCAAGTCCCCTTCATGGAGCAATGGGTGGGAATTCAGGGGGACCAGGATGGTGGATGTCGCCCCATACTCCTCATTCTCGAAGTGTCAGTGTTACGACCCCTGAATATTTTACAAGCCCAATTTCTGGCTGGATGGGACATGAGCATGATCACAGACATTCTTCGCATGAATTACATGATGGATCCAGGGGTAATTTACTAAATGGTGTATCTTCATCAAGTGTGTTTGCTCCTGGATCGAGTATATTTTATCCCTCGGCAAGTCCTCCACCTATGCACAGTTTTGTTCATCACACAAGTCCAAGCTCAGCAAACAGCATGAACTGGAGTAACCATGGAAACCGTATTAGAAGCAGCAGCAGGGACTTTCACGAATCACTCGAATCAGACATTGGTGCACCCAGTCATTTACTCACGACCTGCAGTGATGATAGCGGCAGTGAAAAGGATGTGGATGCTAGGAAGGGAAAAGAACGTTTGGCCACAAGCCAACACAGAGAACGGCAAAACAGTGAGAGTGAACGAGAGAAGATCCATTTGCAAGAGCGGACTAAAATGTTGGGTGATCAAAGTAGGAGAGACCTTCTTGCTACAGAATCATTAAAAAAACCACAAAAATCAAAACTCAATGACGATGGACCAGTGAATAGTCAGAAGCAAAGTATTTCATCACAAAACAAGGCTGAAGCTAAGACTACTTTACCACCACCCCCTAAGTTACATAAGACCAAAACCAGGCCCCCACCACCTCCAAAGTTAGAAGTACCCAAATCCATTCTCAATGAAAGAGAAGGGATCATTCCAAAGAAACCGGACCCAGCCGAGTTGTCATCTGCTTTTACTATTCCCATGTCAGGAATAAAATCTGTTTTAGGTCAGTCAGCAACTTCAGTGATGTCCAGGCTAAATACAGAAATTCCCAAACCAACACAAGAACAAACAAAACCTTTAAAATCAACTGCAGGAAAGTCGAAGGCTAAATCAACTACAAAGACAAATTTGCCAGTTTCGTCTTCTCTGCCAAAAATTGCTGGTTTCCAAAAACCAACTGTTCAGATATCCCCTGGACAACAAGTTCCGTCAGGAAAACCACAAATTATTGCTCGCTTTCGTGGTGTCACTTATAATGAAGAGAGCAGTGATGAAGAGAGCTCAAGCAGTGACGTTAGCAGTGTTAGTGACAGTGGAAGTGGAAGTGATGATGAGAGTGAAGGAGAAGAGGATGAGGAAGAAGAAGAGGAGGATGGGGATGAGGAAGGAGAAGGTGGAGAAGAAGAGAGCAGTATTAGTGGTAGTGACACAGACAGTGATGGGAGTGATGATGATGACGGAAATGATGATGAAGAAAATGAAGAGAATAACAGTTTGTTTTTGGCCCAGACTAATGATTTGTCATTTAGTGATGGAACGTCTCCTGCCAAACGTAAAACAGATGAACCAGCAGGTATTTATTATATTGCATGGCAATACACGTGCTTATTGTAATATGCATAAATAATAATATTTGAATGTTTAAGTTCTGAGTAACAAATTAAAGTTATCTACATTGCTATTTTATTACATGTTTTTTGAATTGGAATAATAACTTTCAGTTGACACATTGTTTAAGTTAAAATTACAGTCTGGGTTTTTTGTTTGAAGATATCAAAAGCAAAAACAAAGTCTGAAAATTCAATAATGTTTCTTATTATATGGCTGACTGATTTCGCATGATGTGATTGGTCAATTTCTGGTTCGTAAGTAGCTGTATGGACCTCTAGCTCTTGATCACCTGTCAAAACATCAAATGATTTGGTTCATTTCCTGGAATAATCAATAAAAATTGTCCATATAATATGAACATTTGCTTGATCCATTCAGCAATATATGGATCCTCATATTTTCCTTCCTAGTGTGCATTATATTCCTTGCACACTAGAAACATTTTTAACAAGTATTTTAATCTCTATACAAAAAATAGTTTTTACATATCAGTTACAAACCCTGTTTAATTAAATCATTTCTACTGCTTATAATCAGAACAGCACAAAGTATTTAATATCTGTTTTCTATGGTGAAATTTAAAAAATCAATATTTTTAAATGAAAATATGAAATTATTGGAAATCATTAATAAATATATTCCTGTGTATATCCTTGTTTAAACTCATAATGGAGTGACATAAATTAAATGAAAAATAATTTATTTAACCCTCTCAGCTCCAAACACGCCATATGACAAATTGCTGAATTCTCTTAAACTTAATATAAGGAGAATTTACATAATTCCTCTACGTGGAAGGCAGATATTTAGGGCCCGTTTGCACTAGTTCAAAAATCTTGGCGCGGCATCCACCAAATTTTGGATAAAAAGTTTCGGATACAATTATTGGTTTGAAAATTGTGTTTGCACTTACGAAAACCAATTTTTAGTTTGTTGGTGCACGCGATCTAATCGCTTGGCGGCTTTCGAGGTCACTCAAGCAAGCAAACATCATGTTCCCGCGAAATCTTATACCAGATTGCTTACTGTTCCATTCCTTCTTTTCCTTGTACCGATCAAGCAGATACTTTATTTTCCTCTGACATTTTTCAACCGACCTATTCCCGTTAAAATGTTCGTTCAGGTCGTCGACCAGTTTCGTCCAAGCAATTCGGGACTTTGAACTCTCGATATCCACGATGCGCTCTTTCCACAGGTTCACAAGATAAGTTTCCTCATCCAAAGGGAATGTTTCATATTGCTTGGTCTGCTTGGGCTGCTGACCCTTGGTCTTATTGGTCTTGCGTTTTGGTGCCTTTTTTCCATCAGTTGGCGCTGGATCGGGGCTTGCTGGAGTTGGACTGTAGTTTGCAGCAGCTTTGTTCTCAGATGGCTCGTTTATTAGCTCGGGGCTTGCTGGAGTTGGACTGTAGTTTGAAGCAGCTCTGTTCACCGGCTGGCTCAGATACTCGTAGTCATACGGAGCCGGGTGTATTACAGGGTATATCTGTTGTCTGTATGAAAAAGGATCATGATAAAAATTAGATGGATCGTAGGTGATGTTCCCGGTGATGTTATGAGGTGAAAGTGGTCGCAGAGGACGTCTTCCTTCCATGTCGATGTGAGTAGGAAATGGCTTGTCACGAGTTTTGTGAGTAAACACATTGGGTTATTAGGGCTAGTATTTTTAATGTTGTTTACAGATTAATGACATCGGGTCGGCAAAGAACAAAAGGTTTTAGTGCCTACCAAAAAATTGGAGGCCTCTGAAGCTCCACGACGGCTTCTTTGAAGTTTTGCGGACTCAACCAAAATTCTCGAAATATTGGTAAGCGTGTTTGCACTGAAAAAGTGCGTGTGTTGACAGATATTTTTGCAAAATAAACAAACTTTTCGCCTAGTGCAAACGGGCCCTTATACTGTACATAATTCCATATAAATTAGGTCGTCAGAGAAAGAGACGTCGCATTGCTGATGAAGACAGTGTCAAGATTCCGCTTGCGATGGGGTGAGTTGAACTTGGTGCACAACATTTTAACATATTACTCAGATCCATCACTTTATATTTGCAAGTTTTAACATTACTTGCAGAGTGCTGAATGCCTTTTTCAGTGTTCTCATTATAGAATAAATAAGTTACATTCAACCTCTAAAAGTTAAAGTGACCAATGTAGGAAAATGGAAAAGTGGCACTAGTAAATTGAAGGGTGGCCACTTGGTAGAGGTTTGCCAGAAAAGATGATGAACAGGGTCAAAATTATACTTTTATTGGAAATATTCATTAATTTAAGTGCAAACAATAACCAAGTTATTATGGGTCATACATGTAGAAGACAAGATCAGCTGAGGGTTAAGACTATCCTGTCTTGGGGGCCCTGCTCACCCTCCCCCCCTTGGTTTTTATTTTCTATACTGGATGCAGATCGCGATACTAGATTGGGGGGAGGTAAGGGGGGTTTTGGCATGAATCACAATTTTCTGAAAATGAGATGAATGTTTCACGGATTTTAATTTTCACACTTCACGATTCATGAGAAATGAAATGTTTTCTGAACACATAATCTGTTGTACATAGACACACTATGACTGCCAAAAAATACTGTGAATGATCTTTGGCTTATTTTGATTTAGGTATCTTGAAAACGACCCTCCACTGTTACTCTATGTAAATGCAATGACTGTCTACGTGTAGTTTTTAAACAACTTCTTGCCCTGATTGGCTGATCCAGTGTTGCAAATAACATGTAAAGAAAAAGACAGAAACAATCGCACCGCCTAACTTATGGGCTTTACGTGCGCCAGAAATTGATGTAAAAAACAACTTAAAACATGTCATGCAGGGTAACAGCACCCTATTGAACACTGTTGAACTTACGATAACATGACTACCGTTATCTTATGAAACAAACAATGTAACAACATCGATCATCATTTTATGCTCTGTGACAGTAAGATATTGTAATGCACTGACTCAGCAGGCCCATATGGCCAGGAGAAAATATTTACTGATGCAGTACAGTATCATTTTGGCCGAGCATGCTGTCTTTGCGCGAGTGAGGTCTGGGGGTATGCTACCCCGTAAAATTTTTTGAAAATTTCATCCCCAAAATTGCTGGAAATGCATGTCCAAAGTCTTACAAACTAGTACTTATATTCCAGCTGTACAAGACAATTTTTCCACCTAGGAACTCGGCTTTGAATGTTGATCAGTTGTAACCAGTAACCTCCCAAATGAATATCTCGTTTTCAATGGCAGCAAGAATTTTACCCTGCGAGCAGAGATCTCTCATATGGCCAAGTGGCAGTACAAAGCATGAAAACAGTGCGGCTTTGACATTGAAAGCCATTGTATAACCAAATTTGTTCTTTTAGGGAAGAATTTTTTTTTTGGTGCAAAATTAAAAAAAAAATTAGTGACAAAATATTTACTGAGGCAAGTGCCTTGGTTTGCCTCATAACTGGCTATGGCCCTGCTCGGTGAGTAGAATGCACTAAGCTTACAAATGCCTGAAGCTGAAACATGAGCGCGACAGACCAGGTAGTCAAACTGGTCAAACTAGTCAGAAACAAAAGGCTCATTCACAGTATTTTCCAGTCCCATGAGCAGGCTCAAATATGACATCAAGGAAAATCGTCTTGGAGTAAAATGTCACAAACAATGAGGAAAGAGAGTAATGTTTCACAGTTAACGGACTATGATTTTTCTAGTTCACAGTTCACAGCCGTAGTCTGAGTCACGGATCACGGGGTTTTATTTTCTCTTATTACGATTCATGACTAATAAAAATGAGTCTTCACAGCTCCACGAAGAAACCCCTTACCCCCTGTAGGTTTGGTGTCTTTTTGTAATGTTTTGGCAGAGACGCTCCTGAAGAAGCATTTGAAGGCAATGACATTGAAGCTGTTACCATATGAAGGTCCATAAATTATAAATTAAATTTTTATTTTTTTTTTATAATTAGCAGATTAGTTTAAAATGGAAACTTGAAGCTGTAGAAATGTATGTTCTATTGGCCTTGTAATCGTCACTGACTTGTACAGTACATGTATGACCAATTCTGTTAATTTTTTTGGGTTCATATACACTATAAATTTGAAATCATGCAATGTTGGTAAGTTTCCATTTATTTAATGGTAATATCTGATATACATGTATATATAAATACACATTGTTCTGCTAAAGACTAATTGAAACAGTGATGTCATTTTGATGTAATGATGATGCTCTACAGTATTCAGATTGAGCTTAGTTTTAATTGAACACATACTATGATGAAAGGGGGAGAGCCGGGGGGGGTGTACTTGATTTAAGTTTGGGTAGGGGGTGCCACCCGGATCTTGAAACCTTGACCCTGTTTATGATAAAAAGTTCGTGAAAATCATGGAAATTTTTTATGATTTTTGGGTCAAATTCCACTCATTTTTTCGTCAAAATGCATGATTTTTAGACCCTGTTTATAAAAAATCTTCGAAAATCTTTGAATATGAGCAGACAGTTGAAAAATCATATCCTGAAGGACGGCATGTCCCCGTATGGCTTATGTATGGGAGTACCCCCCCCCCCCTCCGGGGGGAGAGGTGGTACCCCTAAGACCTTTTACTGTATATGTACCACATGTTAAGCTATTGGTCTTCTAGTCTCTGAAATTCTATCTGGAGACACATTATTAATTTTCTTTTGAAAACTGACTTTTGTCACTGAGGCATGGGCAAGTGGATTCATATTTTGTTGTGTTAATACATGAACAGTGACATTTTAAACTTGTTTTTAGATGGAGGCGACAAACTCGTCTGCGGCCAGTTGGTGCCTGTGGTGGCCTGAGAGGTGACGTGTATTACTTTGCTCCATGTGGCAAGAAATTGAGAACCTATCCTGAGGTTTCAAGGGTATGTCGATTATTTTGTTGTGATGAGTTGCTAAATTCTCATTACTTGTCTCCATACATTTTCTGTTAATAAGTTGGAAGAGTTACTGATACTATAAGGAGAAAGTAGATGCTGATATACAGTGTGTGGTTGGAGTGAAAGGGTCAGCTGCTTTGATCATCAGAAGAATTTGTCTTGTGTTCAAATCTTTCCATTGGCAGAATCAGACTCGCTTTAAATTCTTTTATTATATGGCAAAGATACTTCGCACATTCTGATTGGTTCTTGGGCTGTCTGGATTTCCCATAATGCCGTCAGGCATTAAGGGTTATTATTAATGACCTATGCCAGCATAGAACTGGAAGTGTGAAGTAAAGAATTTCCACTTGCACATTGTGATATTTTGAAAAAAGTGCCATAACCGCGAGGCAGGTAACTAATCCAGTCATCATTTAACCTTTCTGTGTGTTTGATTGCTGGCGATTTGTCCTGATCCGTTCGGTCGGGCCTGGTAACGAGCTATTCCAGTGGTCGTTTAACGTTTCTGTGTGTTTGATTGCT
>JAOBYH010112324.1:0-11207 GCA_025403525.1 Umimayanthus kanabou
AATGTATGGGCTGAATTAAGAACATCCTCAGGCTCAGCCAAATTTAAGAAAATATATGGGCTGAATTAAGAACATCCCCAGGCTCAGCCAAATTTAAGAGAATGTATGGGCTGAATTAGGAACATCCTCAGGTTCAACCAAATTTAAGAAAATGTATGGGCTGAATTAAGGACATCCCGTCAGGCTCAGCCAAATTTTACACCGTTCTTATATACAAAAAAGAGTGTATTTTAATTGCCTTCTTGGAGTTTGTGAGTAGTTTCTCATCAGACATCGCTGTTTCGTTCTGCCATCTTGAGCACGAATAATCCAAATTTCGTTCGCCAACGGCATCTGTGAAAACTGAAACCCCTCAATGCACAAAATTATTGTTCCAAAACCAATATATGACTGCCAAGCAAGTACAGAAAATAAAACAGGTTTGATTTATGGATAAACTTGACTGGAGTTTCAATCATTTCGGCTCACTGCGAGATTTAGGGGTTTTAAAAAACCGCGAGACCGTGAGATGACACGCGACACCTTGAGCGCGATTCAGTGCTGTTTTCAATCTAGTTTGAGTGCGATTTCATTTTAGTTTGCAGTGTCTCTTCTTGGCCCGCCATAAAACGGCAACTTATTTTGTTTTTAGTTTTTAACTGTTCAGCCATCACTTTCGCTGGATTTTTCATTGTTCACCAAAAAAGATAAGCCGGGCGTGTCACACTATCCATACTGCCTTACTAGACTAAACTCACCTGAGTCGTTGCGTATGTGCATACAGACAAAAATGCAAGTACCCATGCCAGTCTTGTTCCCAGAGCCCACATTTCACCGATCAGCGGGTTTTAGGCATATGCGGAAGGAGCTTTGGGGCCGGGAGGGAGCCGGAAACTCCATCGGACCATGTCTTGGTCCATTGTGACGTCACGATGGCCCATGACATGTCCGAAGAGTAGGCCCATAGAATGTTAGCAAAAGGCTGGGAATGGGCCCTAGTTACCAGCTCCCTCCTGCTTTAGAATTAGGATCGGAAGTGTCCACCAATCCAAAGCAGCTTTTCGGCTTTTTGAGACAAATCAGAGTCATGCTTCCTTTTTCGCATCTCTTAACATCCGAAAACAATTTACTTTGCGAAAATGCTATCTTGTATTGTATTGCACAGGTTACGAAATTTTAAGTTTGTTTCTTAGCGAACCGACTCGAGAAAAGCGGTCACAGCGAATCAATACCTGAAAATATGTTAAGTTTGCAGTAATTAAGAGTTGTGCAAAATTCTGTATCGATTTGCGTCTTTAAAAAATTTACTTTTAAACAAGTTCGAACGTACAAGAGTACAAAGTGACTCTTCATCGTGAAACTTACCCTCGGTTTGACGTTCATTTACTTTAGCATTGTTTTTCTGACACGTCGGTGTAAGACCAATAATTTAGAAGTTTCTTTCCTCGTGACCTTTGGCTTTGTGCTAAAAAAGGTTTAGTGAAGTAAATTGGTTAAGTGGAGCTAATCTTGTTCACTGAAGGCCGAACAACGATAAGAGTGAAACAAAAGGCATCTAAGATCTTAAACAACAGAGAAAGACATGAATACATTTATTATACAACAGAAAAGAGCAAAAGAAATATACTATATTAGTATAAAAGGCCCCCGAAGAAATTGGAATAGATGCTTAGTTTTTCCACAAAACTAAAGGTGAATAAACTGCATCTTTAGTCTCTGTCAACTTAAAAATTGACCAACCTAGAATTAAAGTAAACCACAGAAGAATCAAATGAGTTGCAGACAGTGGAGTTGAATGTTAATTAAATCGGCTTTGTTAATCTAATTGAATGAACTCCCACACAACGATGCACAAGTTTCATTTTTATAGCTTTAATATCGTTACTACGGTAACCATTTCTGCTTTGTTTTGTAGTCCATTTGAAGCATATCATTATCGAGCTGAAGTAATTAGGTGGTTTATTTGGTTTAAAGTCAAAAAATCCTTTAAGTTCAACTGCTTTTATGTTCTAATATTTACGGCAAAAAATGATTTTCTCTTGAAAGCAGTTCAAACACACACTAAAACAGAAATTTAGATTTTAGGGTGTTAATTCAAAATTTCACCACGCGTAGTTGGCAAAGTGCTAAGTTCGAATTTGCTGTTTAAAAGCAGCTGTATTTTTCTTAATGAACATTTTTCTCGGAGTTTCGCCTGTGGAATTGCTAATTAGTAATGTAAGTATTTTTAAGCAGGCATTTTTGTGAATAGATAGAAGAGAATATGAAATGATTTATGACAAAGTTGCTTTCCCAATTACAAGGGGAAGGATTTGTTTGTAACGAACGTTTGACAATTTCAAAACAACAAACTATGAATTTTATGCATGAAGGAAGATTGTCCACTGCAAAACATGCGAACTGGTAATCAAGAGTAAACAAAATAAATACCTGCCGTAATGTATTTTAGCCTAAAGAACGTTAAAACTGACTACAGACCTGTAGAGGAAATGTTTATCATAAAATCTATGATAAACTACGGGTTGTTGCACTTCCACACCTCAAATATTAATTTCTCTGGCGGGAACTTGATTCGTGATAAGCCATACAGTCTATTTACATTTTTCGCTTCTCAAGACATCAAGCGAGGCTTCTATAGAATTCAAGTAGCCAATTTCAAGTTTATTTCGGCTTCCGAACAGCAATGTTTTGCTGCGATAAATATTTTATTATTGGGAGAATTAGTCACCAATGAAATATTGGGATATCAGTATTTCTATTTTATATTTGCCAATATTAGCCTAGCTGAATTTCTGAAGCCACTCTCATAGCAAGTTTCAAGTTCTCAGTCTAACTAAAAAATGGCCTCTTAATTTTTTCTTATGTACAAGCCATCTGTGGGTTGTTTTGTGCGGAATCGCGTCAGACTTTCTTAGATATTACTTGTTGAAACTTACGATTTTTTGACAAGAACTCTTACTAACATATATATTTTTTTGAAACTCCGTACAAAACATAAATACAACAAACACAAGAAAAATTTGCATCTAAGGGATCGTAAGTAAACCCTTTTAATAAGTGAAACCATTTTGCTTTCTGAAATAACCATATCTTACTTGCTTGCAGTTCCTGCAAGACAATCTGTATCGAAACAGAACAGTACAAGACTTTATGAAATACGATAAATATTTTTCTTGTGATCCTGTTTGTGCGAGGAGCTGCCTCAGCGTTTGAGCTGCATTAATAATAAATTAGTAAATTTTATAGAAAAATGAATATTGCCATTCCCGACAAAAAATTTCTCTTAGCATAAATTTCTGTATTGTAGTTAGTTTTAAAGTTTTAACGTGGATGCCTATTCTTTTAAAAGTAGAAACAGCAATAATTTAGCGACACCTTTGTTTCTTCTGTTCTTGAGCCAAATCGGCTTCGTCCCTCAATCTTTATTTGCATTAATTTGCAATCTATGTCGGTGGCTTCAAAACAAGCTGCGTTGCTTTGCAAGATTTATTGTTTTCCAACCACGGTAGTGAAGCAACTTGCTGTATTTCATCACAGGTCCAGACTCCGTATTTTCTTTGTGCTTTTGCGAATACTTTGTGGTATCACCCCTTCTGCGAAGGGACGGGCCCTTTTTTATATCATCCGACTGGTTCGAGTTTTAACAGTGGTGGCTGTAGGCTTCTCCTGCTCACTGAATAACAGGTAGAAGAACTCGCACCAACATTCCGCCACTAACCCACCAGTCTTAGAATAATCTCGCCTAAAACTGACACAGACTCCACACGGCTCGTTCACTTGAGTAAATACGTGTACGGGAAACTTTTAAACTCCCGTTTCAAATCGAACTTTAGAATCGGCAAAGTCGCCTATAGGCATCGAGTTTGCTACAACAGCAGTGTTGGCTTTCGACTGTGGTGAACCAGGCTTTCTTGGAAGAGACGTTACCTCTTCAAGTTCAATTCCTGTCGATTCGGGTCCATTCATCCCATTACGATCCACTGTTGTTTCGTGTTTATGAACTTGATTTTGTTGTTGCAGTCTTTCCTGCTTTTCTTTCTCTTCTTTTTCTTTTTGCAGCCGCTCATTTTCTTTTCTCTCTTTTTCCTTCTTGCTGGCTTCAGCGGCTCTTTGCTCGTTCTCGCGATGGTAGAAATAGTTAAAATTACTAACAATTACGGGAACCGGAAGTGCAATTGTCAAAACTCCCGAGATGGCGCATAGCGAACCGACAATTTTTCCCCATACTGTTATCGGCCGCATGTCGCCGTACCCAACTGAAAAATAAAAAAAAATGAAATTTCAGTTTTAAAAAACACAGTTTAACTATAAATTCTATGTTCAAAACCTGAAATTTCCTTCCATCAATGAGTTCGTTTTAATGTATTCTAGATCACCTCGGGGCTGTAATTGTAAATCTTTTAAACGACAAGGTCATTCCGTTGTACAAATGCAGCCATGGTAGATCACACACTTTTTGCAAAGTCGGACCTACAGTAAAAGATTTAACTTTGAAAAACCGCCAAAGCCTGTATTTTATATTTTCTACCGTGTGAATGTTCAACAATTACTACAGACAGCGCCTCTCAAAACACAAGTGCGATATTTCTGTGAAGTCAAACTTCATAAATATGCTAAACAAAATTTGAAATTTAATAAGAATAGAGTTTCACTCAAGTGAAAAACTACAATTGTCTGTAAACACGCTAGGTCGTGTACAGTTTGTGTAAATAGATTTCCATTTATGTTGGTTACAAATATGCCGCCGATAGTTTCACAGCTGAAATGAAATATGAATACAACTTCTGTTGAACACTTGAAATAAAAATATATTCAGTATAAAGAAACGCCAAACGGTGAAAGTTAAAATGAGACTTCCATTATAGCATACGTGCTTGTTAAATTGACGAACAATTAGAATGATTATCACAAGGAGAGCCGAGACAGAAATTATATTGCAAAAGCACGTGTTTTAGCTGAAATGATATTGTCTTATAAGAACCAGGTCGACAACGGCAGTGCACTATTACAGTTGAAAATAGCGAACAGATTTGCCATCGCGTTATTCAAAATATGCTACGGTAACAACATATAATTCAGTTCTGGACCTCTCGCGGACGCGTGGCAAATAAGTTCGCGTGGAAGACAAAAACCACACCACAGATCTCACGATGACTGAAAAAAATGTCCAGCTCCCTGATATGTGTAAACTGGGGCTAAATAAACTGAATGGGGTAGCCTTTTACGTATAAAATTGGGACATTCGGGGGATGGGAACATGTATATTGAATATTATTTTAATGAAAACAGTAAAGGTTTCATACAAACCCAAAGAGACGCAACAAAACATGATACATGCGAGTTGGATCATGAATTCGACTGTCTCTTTGCGTTAACGGGAGTTTCGATTTTCGCGTTTTAGCTGTAACAGTAAGTGCAGTGAATAATAATAGTGCACTGGGAGTAAGATACTTCTATATACCTGTTGTCATTGTGACCACTGCCCACCAGAAAGCATCCGGAATGCTGCGGAAATGTGTCCCTGTTTCTCCACCTTCAGCATAGTACACAGCCGAAGAAAATAAAATCACTCCAATTAGCAAGAAAAATATTAGTAATCCTAGCTCACGCAAGCTTGCGCGTAGGGTATGTCCAAGAATTTGCAGTCCTCTTGAGTGTCGTGACAGCTTGAAGATACGAAAGACGCGAACAAGCCTTATTACACGCAGAACACCAAGAGATGAAGCCTGCGTGTTCTGCATGGGCAGTGTTATATAATAGGGCAGAATAGCAACTATGTCTATAATATTTAACACAGAGAAGATGAACACCCGCTTGCGAGGCGATGATACAAGCCGCATAATATACTCGAAAGTAAACCATATTATACATGCTGTTTCGAGCCCAAACCACGGCTGAGCAAAACGTTCCGGATCTTTGGTTATTGTCGTTCCATTTGAACCATTAACGCCAGGCACATGTATGATTTTCTGCTTTTCATCCTGGCGAAATTGCGGCAGGGTTTCAATACAGAACGTCACTATCGACAGAGTAATGACAAGAACTGAAAATACAGCAACAAACCGCGCCGCAAGTGATGTGTCTGGATATTCAAATAGTTGCCATATTCTCCTCTGCAATTTGTTTTCTGGTAACAAGGGTTTTTCCTCCTCGATATAACCCTCTTCCTGTTCCACACGGTGAAGCACTTCTTCCCCAAGATCATAAAAGCGAATCTCGTCAGCGAACACATCCATCGGTACATTTGCCGGTCGAAGCAGCTTTCCACCCGATTGGTAGTAAAATAGAATTGCGTCGAAGGCCGGCCGATTTCTGTCGAAGAAATACTCCTTTCGTACAGAATCATAATACTTTGATCGCTTGCTTTCACAGCCAAGTAAAGACTCGGGATATTGCTCAAGTGTCTGGATATGAGTTTCAAATTTTAACCCACTGACGTTCATAACGATGCGATCTGCAGGGTCGTGTGGTGTGCTATACTTTGACACAGAAGGCGATGGAGGTCCGTGTTGATTTCGAAGTGCTGAAGGCAGCTGGATGGTGCAGTCGTTGGTGCTGTTCGACGTTTGACCATATCCTAGCTGGTTCTGTCTGTTTTGTGTACCAGTTAGCGCCGACACACCAGTAAGGGCATCCATATCTGCAGCGGATTTATTGCGGTCCGCACTGGAAAATGAAGCACCTAAAGTTCCCGGATGTAAAAAGAAGACACGGCAAATTAATTATTGACTCACTGGAAGGTGTATAAAGTTCATGGTTACTGGGCGATAAATTTAACCCCGTTCCAATACACCCAGATTTCAAGACATATCGCCCGTACATTCATCTACTGCTAATCGAGGGTTTAAATTCTCAAGACACATCCATACTAAAACTGGAAGGCACCGATTCTCATAAATTATTGATTCCCTTTAGGTCTAAACTTGTAATTTATTAATTCACTGAATAAATTAACACATCCTCAATAAATACAAAATGTAAATACGGCCCGTATAGCATAACAGCGAAAAAATGTTTCCCCATTACGCGTTCCTGAATAAACTAAGACTCATAGACAAGTCTAACATTTGGTTTAAATATGGTTTTATGCTTCCGAAAATAAAAACGATCTCGAAGAAGTGTGAGTTAATTCTTACACAAATGTCGCGACTCCTTTTTCGGCAGCTGTTCACAGCGCCCAAGCGTGAAAACTCGACTGGCTGAAGAATAAAAGCTGATAAAGCACCATTAAAGCGTCACTGCTGGAGTAGTCAAACTTACTTGCTACGTGGCGGAAATAAAAGTTCTTTCGCTTCCATTTGAATATTTTTTTCTTGTGTTTTCTTTTTCAGTGAAGCGGCTCAGCAAGAGTTTCCAGTCTTGTATTTCCAAACCCCAAAATGTTTTCAACGCTATGGTTGTATTAAATGTTTCAGCTCGATCGACGCCCTAAAAATTCGTGAACTTGGATCATTTTCTGTCGAAAAAGCCTTGATTTCGGTTTCAAAGTAGATATCGCGTCTCCATCGTCACTTCTTATGCTTTCGCCCTCAAAGACGCCATAAGATTATAGTTTCACCTCTTTTTGTAAGCTACCCCTTGTTATGTCTCCAGTCAACGCGGTTCATGAACCAAGATCGCTGACTGAATTCAAGGAATTTCCTATATTACACCGTACATTTACACTCCATGTACATATCTGGCGCGTAATCGATTCGATGTATTTTGGCCGAGTGTTTACGAATGATTAACCTATCTTGAACATATATTAGCCGCTTCAAGAATTGTTTCGTCACACTATGCTCGGCTGCTTTGCATAAAAACGGCCCACAACAGTCCCGATCCAAAACACGCCACAAGCCGGGAGTGTCAACATGTTTCCTTGGCTCCCAAAACTGCCAGAAAATTTACATATATCGAGACCAGCGTTTTGGAAAGCCTGATGGGAGTTAAGGAACATACAATCCCCTTATACCACCCCTGGGGGATTGTTTTTACCTATGTCCCCAGGTTAAAATTTCTAACTGCTACAAAGTTAGAATTCCTGACAAAACGAAAGTTACATTAGAAATGAATTGAAACGTGACCGGCATATTTTGTAAACATACGATATAGTAAACAGGAAAATTTGTCTCGTATTTATTACGTGCCCAGCAAACAAGACACCTACGTCAAAAATATTTGACTGCAATGCCTGATAATATTTCGCGTGATTACAGTCATCTGACCGATATTAAATTGACTCAGCCTACGCGCTCCTGTTTATCGGAATCTCGAGCTCAGAGTCTGACCATCTTCTCAAATCGATCTATATTTTACGATTGATAAGTGCAGTGAAGGCTAAATGTTAGAAGGCACTTGCGATTTCTGCTTGGTTAAAATCTTATTTCAAAATAATTTTGTTTTTAACGTCCATTTTCCTTTTTCAGGACTCAGAAATACGTGCTACAGCTTTGATACCGAAATGCAACGCCGTTTATCGTTCGATTTTGGCCAAGGAATTGTTATCGCGAGAAACACCTGTATTACAGACCTTATTTAAGGCCTAGTAATAGGGTTTGTTGGCAGCCTATGCGAGACAAATTAGTTTTAGCTGGCTCTGTGGCAGTCAGTTTCGAACCAAAAGCCGCGCCTTTCCTTTGTTTTAAGCCAGACACATCAAACATCTTTTTTCGTTTTTAAGGTAAAACGCGTGGGCACATATGTATTGCGGTTTTGTTTTCTTTCTTACAGAAAGTTTAATACTGCACACACATGTCTTTGCGAGTCTATATAATCATTAAATTACGGATCTTTGCGGTGCCTTTTTATTCATTCGCGACATATTTTCCTTGATTTCAAAACTTAGCTCAAAGGTGAATTCACTATGTCATCAGTTTTCACTGGCTAGAATTTGTTGTAATACTTGGTATTCTATTTGTAGTTGGTTCACTGTGTTATTTAATATTCTTTTTGCATTACTATGTGGTTTTATCTTTAATATATTATATTTACAAGTATGTTGATATCTATAAGATATATAGAAAACTTAAAATAGGATTAAATCGAGCAGGGTTTAACTATGTAAAAATTTCATGGATGTTTTCATTAGTAGTTCAGTACTAAAAAGACCTAAAAATGCAAAGTTGATGTCTGTTGTTGCAGATATCTGCCTGACATACATAACAGTGAAGGTATACTGTATGTCTGACCCACAAACTATCGCCGAGTTAACTATTTTCCTAATAACCTTTTTGTTATACGAAAACAGAGGCTGAAATGCTAAGAACAGTTCTCAAGCTGAAACTAAGAAAGGGATACTTTTTTCTATAGTTTTTGAAATTGGAACTGTGAATCGCTAACAGATATATTTTGCGAAAGAGCAGTACATTTAGCTACATTTGGAAAACAGACAATGCATTCTACTGAGCACTGATCGAGACGGCAGTGATTTCATTCTGGTCATAAAAACCAGTTAACATAAATTCTTACTGAGCAGTCCACTTAGGGTTACCTTGTTGGAAACAGGCTTTAAACCAGTATATACAGATTTCTATTTCGAAACAACCCCGAAAAGGAAAAAAAATCGGGCCACATTTTAGGAGTACTGTAAAAGTGTTCATTCAAACTCAGCCAAAAAATAGACGTTCTTATATATAAAAGATTGGACAACTTTTTGGGAATATTTGAGGCTGAGACCCACAAACTGAATATTCGTTCAACTTCATCCAAAAAAAATTAGACGTTCTTGTAAGAAAGACTGCACCCTGCTCTGATGATAAACTACATTTTCGTTTGTCAAAACGTTTTCCACCCAAGTCGTAGGAAATATACCTGATACTGGCGTCACCCCCACGATCATCTCCTCCTGAAGCTATTTCAACGGTATGTTAAAGTTAGAGATGAAAGATAAATAACCCTTTATGTCCTAACAGCGCCATCTGTCTGCTAAACAAAGTCAAAACTCTCTTCTCGTCAATGTAAAGAAACCTTTTTAAAATTTTACAGAGCGCCGTCTCCTAGTTTCGCTGGCAAGCCAACAAATAATTAAATTGTATTATAGTGTTGGACTGATTAACACTGTAGGGATCTACGGACAACTGAAAGCTGCTGGAACAAATGGCAAATCAGTAACTGATTATCACTAGGATATCTAAAATGTGCGCAAACCTACAATTGGTTGATTGGTGGTATGCGAGCGGTTTCAGCTGGTATTGGTTGAGAGAGTCTATTACCAGAATTGATGAGAAATTCTTCATGGGATTCATTTTCCGGGGCGCTTCAACAGCACATATTGATCCAAGGTTTCTAACACCGCAAATAATGCTAACCACAGAAGAAGAAAACAACTTAACTTACACCTTATTTGAAAGCTATTCTGAAAATAATCTATTTGTGGCTTGGGCGCAAAAATCTATTACTTGGCTAACGACCGAATAAATTGATAAATTTATTCCTTTCACATTCCTCGTACATCAAAGTTCTGACTATTATAATCTCCGTTGAGTTTTCTAATTTTGTTGATATAAATTTTGGTTTTTTAAACGATTTTGTAAGCAATTTTCGCATTGCTCAGTCCAGAACTTCTGTTGATTGCATCAGGCGTTTTTTCCTTGGGATTATCAGTAATACTGTTTTCTTAATTCGCAGTCTCTATTAACTTCACCGTCTTCGGCTACCACACAGTACGAACTTAGGAACAATTCTCATCACAGTTTTTACTGGTCAAAATTATTTTCCGCCAATAAAACACCTTGATATCTACCTGCCGCATGTTCTTCACCTAGAAACCACAAAAGATCGTTTCCATAGCAACAGACGAACGGAGGCAACCCTGGCTCTATACTTTTCATCGCGTGTTAGTATCCAAAACAACTAGATACGTTTTACTGGACAAAATGAAATCTAAGCGGGACACTGACATAAACTGATTTGTTTACCGCTCGTTCGATCGATCTCTGCTGGCCGCCATCTTGGTCTTTTTCAGAACTTTTCTTTTGGCGGGAGTATGACCGGGAAGGGGGGGATTTTCTGCACCTTCAGTCATTCAATATTCTAGCGGATTTTAAAAGCAAACGCGCCCGCTGTGACTCTTCACAGACCAGGATTTACCCGCGATCGAGTAATAAACAAAACAGTTACTACCGTGTTCTCCTGTCAAACATCGAACGTAATTCAGTCGAACTTAGACTACAAAACAGCCCCTTCCTTCGCCAGAAGTCCGAAAAGCGGGGTTTTTGAGCGAGTTTTGACGCGCGGTCGTGAAATGG
>JAOBYH010112435.1:0-11204 GCA_025403525.1 Umimayanthus kanabou
CATCCTACCCTAGAAAGAAAAACTGCCCGGGAAAACTCACGTACACGTCCACACTCCGTAAGATAGCTATGTTGCCATTCGTGGCAACATGTTTTTCTTTCAAATTTATTTCATATATATATATATATACACACACACTCATAATTATAAGAAAAGAAAAAAAATATACAGAAATGTTGGTACTTAGCTAACTGTAATAGCCAGAGGCTAGACTAGACAGCTAGCTAAATATATTCATTTTGGCTCAAGCAACCACATTTAATTTCTCCCTACCTGAGGGGAAAAACTGAGGGACTGAAAATCGTCGAAATGGCTTGAAATCGCCACCGCAGAGCAAGAAAGACACAAACAACACTTCAGGCAAGCCACAGTTCCTTCATTTCATTATTTATAGTGATAACGGTGAAACTCAAAATTCTCATACAAAGTCTGATAAGACTTATAAATAAGTTTGCGCGATGCCATACATCAACAACATTCATAGTATTGGCCTCCTGTGACCTTCGTCGCTCTTCGTTGCCCTAACAACCTTCGCAGCTCTAACCGTGGCATCTTTCTTTCCTTTCCCCGTATGGAAAGTCGAAGATAACTCTTTTCAAAACGGAAAAAAAATGGATTATATTTCATAAATATTGTTAAAAGTCGAGGGAAATTCTCCGGTGAAGAAAGATGGTGTTGAACGAAATACATGATTAGGATTTGAAGAGACGCACTTGTCTGAATAGGGACTGCACATGCGCGCGAGGTAACAGCAAGGTCATTCTCGACCCCAGAGCCCACGTTTCACCGCGTCAGCGGGTCTCAAAACGAAGGGCTCTGGAGAAACTCTTTGTTGCCCATTTTCAACCCAAGAGCCCACGTTTCACAGCGTCAGCGCCAAGAAGTCAGACATGCGCAGAAGAGAAGAGCTCTGGGGTCGAGAATGAAGCAAGGTTCCACTTTCCATAATGGTGTCTCGAAATTCATTTTTTACAGCAAAAATTACGCGAAGGACTTTTCACGCGGCACGGTGGACGAAGAAAAGCAAGATATACAGCCCTGGTGCATTAAACCCTTGCCTTTTGTATATTGTTCTTGAATTTTATGAGTTGGTTGGTGTTTTTCCGACCTCTCAAAGAGACGGTGTTCGGGTTTTTCAAACTTAAAATCGGGATAATCCCGCTGGATATTATATAAGCAAAGAACAAAATGCAAGGGTAGGCACGCATGCATAAAACGCTAAATAGTTAAGAGTTACCCTGAATCTTATCGCATCTAGAAAAAGGGAACAAATCCGCGACAGTTTCCTTTAAGGGCAGCAAACATATATATTATCCCGAACTTCCATTCCGCTCACTGAGATATTTGCTACTCGAATCCATTTTTTAACGCTGTTTTGAAACATTTATGCACGTCGCGTCACTTACTATCACTAAACAATTGCAGTCCCTTTTATGGAGGCAAGGACAGATTACCAAACTTACCCCCAGGGTCCTCAGACGTTCTTGAGAAGAGTGGAAAGTCAACCAGGGCCTCAGGAATAAGGGCACAAAGTAACAGCAAAGTGTCGCATTTCTTTTCTACGGGCTGAAACTGTCTCCATCTTATTTACCAATATAACCTAATGCAGAATATTTTATTTTTTTAGGTGGTATTTTTCCAACAACCTGATTAGAACAACGTATTAAATATGTTGCGCTAACATTTTGTATCGAGATGAGAACATGGGAGACCAGCGACATTCAAAATGCTGGGGTCAAATAAAAGTTTTGTTGTTGTTGTTGTTGTTGTTTTTGTTGTTGTTTTTGTTGTTGTTGTTGTTGTTGTAGTTTGAACTAAGAAATTTATTTGTTTTTAGTTCTCATATTCTATGAGAGTATTGTGAAGCAGTCTTTTTGGAATGTTAATTGGCGAAGAACAAGATTCTTTATATATGTAGGATGTCTCAAAAACCAATTGTGAATATTAAGATTGTAAAACGGCTGCGAGTGTCTATAGACTTTGATAGTTCTCTTGCTTCTCGTGAGCGAGGTTAGCGCAGTTGGTAAGACTGCCCGGGTTCAATTCCCGGCCTGGTCGAGGGTTGAACTTTGGGCGACCTTCGCGCCACCCCGTCCGTGGACAGGGCCTAGGGACGTTAAGCCGTTGGTCTAGTCTCTCGACGTTCTTTCCGCCGGGGAACCTAAGAGAAACCATACACATCTCGAAAAGAGTAGGGTACTTGAAATGTATTGTATTAATTGTACTTCTTGAGTTGTGAACAACTTGTGGAATGTTTAGGTCGCCCAGTCTTCATGTAGACTCACGTACCCGTCTTTTGTAGAAAAGGAATTGAAATAAATATCTTTATTGCCTCTGAAATAAGCACCACTTTTTGCCATTCACTAACCAATCAGAGCTCGCGTTACATATGCCCCAGCTGTTATATATATTTTGCTAATTAAGCAGAGTTAAAAGAAAATAAAAGCCAGACACAGATAAGCAGACTTGTGTGCTTTTGGAATATACGTTTACCGTAATCTTTACTAACCTGATATCAGAATATTAGAATATATCTGCAATTCTTAAGAAGTTGGTTTTGCCATCACCTGCTTATTTTAGAAATAATAATAATAATAATAATAATAATCTAAACGTGTACAGTTTCGAAAATATAATATGTTTGTGGGAAAGCTAAAAAGCTTTTGGTTTAGTCAGGCCTTGTGAATCTTTAATGTTTATTCTTGCCTGTTGTAGTTAAATGTTTGGGTATATTTGCAATTAGTCCGAAAAAAGCTAATTTTTTGCTAATACGTGGTTATATAAACATCAATGCGCTGCTAATACTTCGAGCGTGTTCTGCAAAACCTAGAGGTTGTTGTTTAGCAAACTTGACTGACTTTGTCGTTTGTAAAACAAAGTTGCCGTGTCGAAACGTTTATACCATCATCATAGCTCAGAACTTTTCATTGCATGCAAATTCTGGAATTTCTTAAAGAAATTGAAAAGATTCATAACTAAATTGTTCCTATCAATGGCAATAAGACTACCGTATTTTATGTCCTTCTTGTTTTCAATCTTCATTCTACTGATTAAGAAAATACTAGCAAAAGATCCCGATTTGGTGTTTGTATAGCAATTTTGCATAACTTTGAAAATTACATCTTGTAATGTGTACTCTATATCTAGAAACAAAACTATCCCGTTCAATTGATATTATTTCTACTGCTATATTCTTTTAAATATCATTTTGTTTTGTTGTTGGAACACCAGTTTCTTTTTTGTTATATTTTCGGTTTTTCGGTTTGAATGTCCCATAGCAAGTAGCCGAAACTTCTTTTTAAACATTTATTTATTTCCACTGGCCTGCTGATGCATTTTAAAGCAAAAGTTATGTTGTTTGCTTAAAATTTCGACGGATCAAATGTCAGCGCACGTGTTCGTGATTTGACAGTAAAAACATTTCTCTAGAAATTTTCTGCCCACCTGGTTTCTATATTGTTCTTTCATATTTCTGCAATTTTCTCTGATAAGCTCTCTTAATTGTCTTAATAGGCCTCTAATCTGGCTAAGATGAAACAATGATTGATAAACCAATCAAAACCATCCCCTTAAATTAACTAGTTTGCTGACCCTTCCATTTAAATGAAGAACTGAAATGTGGAAAGCTAAACAATGCATTAGAACGCACAGATAAGCGTTGAACAAAACAAATTGAAAAATGGAAATTAATACTTAATGACTGGTTTTAATAGCTGGCTGGCTTTCTATCGGCAAAAGATTTTTACTTTTTAATATTGGGAAAATGTTTCGTTGTTATTCTTTCGACTTGCATAACTGATAAAGTCATTTTAAGTATGATTTTAGAATTATAGGCGAGCTTTCTCGTTAAACGTATTTTGAAAGTTTTTTCACTTCGTTCTGCATTAGCAAGTTGACTGAATTATTTAGACTCGCCATGAGGTCGCCACAAAGTTAAGCTAGTTGGGACTTTTAATGAAATGTTAGCTGTTCAACGCAATATTTGACTTTTTATCCCCACTAATTGTACGAGACATTTTACTTTAAGAAACTAGACACGACGAAATTCTGAGCTAATGGATCTACTGGCCAAATAACAACTTAGTTTGAAATATATTCTGCTTTATGCAGTATATTTTGTCACTAGTGTATCAACTTTTTCATATCTTTACCTTTTGCGCCATACCGATGATGTTTACTAAAAACCTTTCGAACATTTAGTAATTGCTTCTATTCCGAGCTTAACTCTTGTGTTCCTTAATTAAATTATCATATCGTTTTTAAATTGTCGCACTTTCTAAAGCAAACTTAGGTAGAGTTTGGGTTTGTGGAAAGCGTTTTCGTTAAAAAAAAAAACACCGTACAAAACTTACTTGCCGCCTTTGTCCAGTTCAACACGAAAACTGAAATACTTGAATAAAACAACTAAGCTATTTGGTCTTTTGAGACTCAGAAAGCAAAACTGAGCTGAGATGAATTGCGGCTCCATTCTCATTTGTTCTGTATAGTTCGACATGTTTAATATTTGGTTGAGATGCTGATAAGAAATATACGTAATTGAATAAACTTTTTCTCTTAGCTTTCAAGAAAACTGATTTGCTAAAATACTAGCTACAGCGCCAAGAAACCAGCGGAATTTCAATCCTTTACTGCTTAAAGCAATTTTAAAATAGCAGCTCTTATCATTGATTTTTTTAAAGGAAGTTTCGCATGTCTCTCTGAACTTGTAGGCGTTAAATTAAACGTGTTTTCTGGGTGTGATCGCAAACACGCTCGGTTGTTTAGAATCTACACAGACGAAGTGCAAGATAGAACTTTGATATCAGGATAAATCCGGCTAAATATCAGCGGGCACAAACAAACAAATACAATAAAAGCATACAAGTTCCAATTCTGGTAAAAGTAACATTAACAACACACATTTATTTTCAACACGGTTCGTTTGTTGTTCATAAGTTACGAGAATTAGCGGCGCCAGCATTCAGTAGTGACTTTTTTAAGTTGTTCAGTTCTTAAAACTAGTTGTTGTGGCGGCGCCAATGAAACATCAACAAACTGCTCCAAATTCAGCGCTGTATACAGTTTCGCGTTTCACAGATATTTAAGTTTGTTCTTTTAAATAAGTAACAACAGCATTATCGCTACTGGAATCTTTTGTAATGCAAGCAGCGCTAATTGAAAGCATAACTTTACGGAAAACTTTCACTCTCGCAGACTAAAATGTAATTCTTCTCGTTGATGTGTTCTGTTAGTTAGACATTGTACATGTTGTTCACACCTAGAATAATCTGGTAATTGTACATTATTCTCTAAATCCTTTCGCAGTCCGTTAAAGTTGCCAAATTGAGATATACAATATCCCGTGTTTTCGAACGTAATTGAGTTCGTTGCGAAACAAACTGGGAAAACACTCTAAGCGTTTCCTCAAATATTCATTGAGAAATTAATGTCCCTTTCATAATAAAGGTTTCATTCTAGTCAAATTCCGATATAAAATCAACTTGTTCATTCTCATTTTTATCAGAATGTTGTCCATTTCCGCTAAATTTTTCTTGCTAGCAGACTTTTTGAGCAAGTTGAACAAACGTGTATTCAATTCTTTCGAGTTGCAAAACTTTCAACCAAGAAATGTCGTTGAACTTTCTCTCATGTAGCCTTTTTTAGCTTCTCTTGGAGCTTTGAGAGGGTTTCCTGCCAGCTTTCGGATTTAGAGCTTGATGCCTGGCCTGTGACAGTTGAATAAGGCATGAAAGCCGAAGCGAATGCTCCGTCAGAGAACCTTTTAAGCTCGGAGTTAGGCGCTTTGTACGAAGACACTTGCTGCTCTGCAAAAGGCGTATATGCCAGCAAGCTAGAGTTTGTGTAAGGCTGAAGCATTCTCTCATATGGGGACGCACCGCCCATGAAAGGCTGATAGGACTTCTGTGTGGAACTAGAGAGGCACAGCGAAGATGCGGGAATGTCATACGATGACATGATCGCTTCCATCGCCAGGTTCTTTTTGTCTGGCGCGGGAAGGTAGGGCTGTGAGAACATTTGGTAGTCACTTGTTCTATAGGGGAACAAACCATTGTGGTGGACGGGTGCAAACATGGATAGGCTGCGAAGATATGCCGCTGTGCCGCTCGCAAACTTAAGCGCACTACTCTTGCGAACTCGCCTCCGAGCACGGCGTCTGCGAAAGTCTCCATTTGCAAAATCTTCCAGGTTTGCTGGATGGATCGCCCAGTAATTCCCTTTACCATTTTCGCTTCGTCCCGCTTTGATGAAGCATTCATTTAACGAAAGGTTGTGGCGGATGCTGTTGCGCCAGCTTTTGTCCTTGTTTCTATAATAGGGAAAGTTATCCGAGATGTACTCGTAGATATCTCCCAGTATCATTTTCTTGCTGGTGGAGCTCAAGATGGCCATAGCTATGAGCGCGATGTAAGAGTGGGTTGGCTTCATGTCTGAGTCTTGGCAGCTCGACTCTGTTCCGAGCTCTTGTAAACTTGTGCCTGTCTTCTCTGACGGTTTCTCCCGTAATCCCTGAGAAGATTCACGTTCTGTTCTTTCAGACATCACCTCCTCTTCCGATTCAGAAATGGTGTTGCTCTCCTGGTTCTTCCAGTTAAGAAGATCATCCGTTTCTTCTTTTTTGTTCCAAACATCGGAAGTCTTATGTCCATCATTGTAGCTCTCTTTTGTTAAAGTGTCAGAGGAAACTTTATCTTTCGAGTTTTCACACTCTTCACTGTTGTTCATGGCGATCCCAGTAGAGCACTTTGCCATAAATATTTCAAAATCTGTCAAGGAATCAGAAATAGAGAGGATATATTGACACTGGTGATCGTTGATCGTTCTTCGCCGATTGCGACCTCCTGCGTTCGGCTCGAACCAAGCAGATTAGAATTTATAGTTTGGTTTCTCAAACAACTGATTTCCCAAACAATAGCTGGAGATTTGTTTCAGGCCCATGGCATATATTTATAATCACCTGCCTGTGTTACAAGAGTGCTATATCAATCGATATTGACCGGACTGTCAGTGGTCCCCCAATAACAAACAATACCAATCAGAAACAAGTCAAACACCCTCTCACACGCAGACCAAACAACCGCTACAACCTGGCCAAAAATCATCTGCACTCAACACAACACTCCTTGGTTAAAAACGTGACACATAGACGGAAACTGCGGCAAAGATTTCATGTTTTTCTTTCGATTTTCCTCGACTTAGTTTTGTTCTTGTTTGTTGGTGTGTTGCATTCTTTTGTAGACAGTGCAATTAAGGAAATTAGCTAGTCCCACCCCCGGATATAATAATTACAATAAATAGTAAAATAGTTTAGCTAAGGCTTGACAAACCGCTAAACTTGACCTCTAATATCACTCCTAAAACGGGTGCAGAATTTGATTGGTTCACAGTACATCTATTGCTGAAAAGCTGAAGGTTTTGAAAATTGATAAAGCAGTCCTCATCAAAACAGATGCCCTATTTCAGCTTCTTCGAAAAGCTTTCTATTTCTTATCCCTTGAAAGATGCAATATCGCGCACAATATATTTACTCTGTTTATGAAAATACTACTGACTGAACTTGTGCGTGATATGCAGTTAAACATTTAAAAGCATTTTAATTATAATTTACAGATATATGCTTATTCATGAGAACGAAAAACGATAGTTTAAAGAAACAGGTTTTCCTTTGGAAAATATGAAACGTTTCAGTCCTTCAAACAAAATGCCTTTGATAAGACTGATTACTTCAGTCGGTTATCTCACAATCCTCATGACTCTACGTCGAAGATCTCGCCAAAAAAGAAATATATGTACAATTTAATCATTTAAGTAAGTCTCAACGTCACCAAGTTAATGTTTCTAAAGGCACTTGCTCCCCAAATAAAGTTGATTTTGAGCTCAGCCGCAAAACACACTGATATTATGGTAACAACGGACCAGTGAAGCTATTTAAATGTATGAAACTATTTTTTAAATAGTTTAAAAATGTTTTCATTTTGTAGTTTGTTTTCTTTTCTGTCCGACAGCTACTAAATTCGTTTCACCTGTGTATTTAATGGAAACAACACGTTCTTGCAGTACGAGTACAAGGGTGTACCTTTCACTCACAACAAATCAAGCAACGACGACAAATATTTTCATATATTTTAATTGATGAAAATTTCTTCGAGCTCCCATTTGGGTTTTCTATGAAAACTTGGTGTATTGTCTTGGGATATTAAGCATACAAAATGAATGAGTGAGATGGCAAACGAGTAATGTTATCTCTTTATCAACCAAAGGATTCTTGTAGGTCTCTGAATTATATGTTTGCGGTATATGACACGCGCATCGTTCCTAATTCAATTTTTGCATCGGCACAATTCCGTAAAGTTCGTCAGATAAATTAAGTTTAGATTTTACTATCTAGGACCGAAAGATTCGTCTCAAACAAATAAGGAGTTAGATTTCCTGTTCGGCAACACTTCACATTATAGTAATATTTCAATATCACTATCTTGTTAAAATAGCAAAATCAGGCAGATTTGTTATAGTGCGACTTCAAAGGTTAATGTGATGGCAAAGACATACAAATGCTTGCTTATTAGTAAATGTATCGATTAATGTATCATAAAAACTGATAATGCTTTGTCTTCTTCAAAACTATGCACACAAATTGTGGATGAGATAACAGAAACCGAAATACCTTCTCTACGATGACGATTGAAGATATTTCAATTGAATTATTGATTATACAAGAGACGACAACGACAAATACAACACACAAGAACTTTATGCTGCTCTAAACAAGGAGTTTTCAAGCATTTTAACAGCTCTACTCAAGTGAGTTTTGTGGATATAGTATACTGTACCAATTGCAGACACTTGGAAAATTCATCTTGCGATATGCATAAACTGGTCGTCGACTTACTATGATAAATTGGATCAATTAGTCTAATTACTGCAAATTTCCATTGTTTTCTAAATTGCTAGAGCTTTGTCTGCATACAATAGAGACAAAAACCTCACGCCGAGGCAGGTGATTTTAACACCTAAACATTTGTACAATTGTACATGGGCGTCAGAGCTTTAATGAAATATCGATTTACATTTGAGAAAAGACTAAACTCATGCTTTCTTTGCTGTTCCATCGAGCCCGTTCGTCTTGACACGCAATGCCTTTTTAGCAATATTTTTACCAATACTGCAGTTATTCTTCATAATCGACGAGAACTTTTAAAAAGCTGATACGTTTTCGTAATTATCTTTCGACTCTTGGCATGGAGACTTGAGTATCTTTTAAAAAAGATTGACGTTTATGCCAAATGAATCTAAAAGGGAATATTAAACTCCTGAAGCAGTTTGGTAAAACAACCGCAAAGACTCGGCGTTGTTTTAGTGGTAATTTAGAGTTCGTGAAGTCTGCTTCTTAATTCATCAGCTTCACTAAAAACAAATTAGCACCAGCCAGCTTAATTTACCCATATTGCATTTTAAAAACAGAGTTCATCTCTTCCAATTCATAAAACTCGACATGAGGGAGACAGTTGACACAATGGCAATTGTACTTTAAAACGGTTACTGAACAAAGAGCTATGCGTATTAACTATATTACTACACTGTTCTGACTAGAATGCAAAGTTTAGTAGTGCTAAAAAGCGTCACAGCGAATTTTTTCGTTGCGAGTTCCACTTAGTCGTTGTTTGACGATAGTTTATTATAACCAGTGCCATTTGGTATATACAAAAGCGACCACGCAGTTGCATGTTGGTGAATGATTAGTGATAGTACACAAAGGCTTGATATACAGGGCATGATATACATGGAGCCGAAACCAATGGTAGAAATATACACATTTTAGGTATCTCAGTCCTACTAATAATCAATTACTAACTTGCCTTTTATTCAATAAGCAACAATATAGTTTTTATGTGTATTTCTCTCTTGCAAATAAGATTGCCACTGCAAGAAATATATTCTTGTTTAAGAAAATTTCATTAACGTAAGCGTTTTATCTGAACAGGTTTGGAGGCAACTGAATGATGTGGAAGGAAAGTTTCTTTTATTGGAGAGATATTAATTTTCAAAGTAATTCGATAAAAAAAAAACCCTACACGCTTTTTTTTTATAAGAACCAGTAACTTTCGGCTGAGGCTGGGCTGTTCTTAACTTTTTAGCGATTTCAGGGTCAAGTTGTTCTTTAAAAAGTGTTCTTATTTTTCCTGATATTTCCAAACAGTGGATTAGTTGCCTGGAACAATAAAAAGGCGCTAAGAAATACGTGTTTGCTGTTGTTTCATCCAGCGGTATGCGAAAAAACTGTTAATACAGCGTCCGCGAACGTCACGAGCTTACTTGTCACTCTTCCAGCGCCCGATTATCCAGCTAATTCTAACAAGTCTTTGTATACATGTACATCTCCAAATCTGTGTACAAGGATTAAATAAGTTTCCTAAATTTGTCTGATCAAAATTTCAGCCTGGTGATTGTTCTTAGCTTGTTTTTAATTTTTGGGCAAATCTCAGCCAGGGTGTTCTTATAAAGTTTGTTCTTATAAAAAAAACCCAGAGCGTGTAGCTTCAGAGTGTACTAAGAGATCACTGTGTGAGTTCCAAGTAACTTTGGGTGCGTCATTTCAATTGACCATACTCCTAAACTAGGAGTACACTTGGCCGATAGATTCTAAATACCCTTAAGAAGCAGCAAACAATGAAAATATTATATCTACATCAAGAATCATGCCTTGTTTACGACTATACCGACCGGATGGATTTCGTGCCGACACACGAATCATCCTGTTACACAACGCTAAAGTATAATCAGGAGCCAAGTTTTGCGGTACAAAAACCTATCCGATTATGACATGTGTGTGCGAGGTTGGCACAGTTGGCAAGATCTCTAACTGCCAACCAGAAGATCCCGGGTTCAACTCCGGCCTGGTCGAGGGTTGAACTACTTTGGGCGACCTTCTTTCGCCACACCGTCCGTGGACAGGGACGTTAAGTCGTTGGTCTAATCTCTCGACATTCTATCGTGGGACTTTTAAAAAAGAACCCGCACACTTGTCGATAGGAGAAGGCTATAATGCCGGTGTTGTGGACTGTCACCTCCTCCCCTATAAAAAGGGCAGCCATAAATCTTCGGTCTTGAATGAAGGGTAGGCTGTACAGGTAAATAAAGAAAGAAAGAAAGAAAGAAAGAAAGAAAGAAAGAAAGAAAGAAAGAAAGAAAGAAAGAAAGAAAGAAAG
>JAOBYH010112657.1:0-11200 GCA_025403525.1 Umimayanthus kanabou
TTAAGTTTTGGGTGGGTGTGTGCTGCCCAAGCCTTCAAAAATAATCCTGACCATATTTCATACCAAATTGCAGAAATCAATGCCCTATTTCAGACTCAACAAAACACACATATAACTATATACAAGCCAATAAAAACACTGTGGTTGCAGCATAGCCTGTATTTTGCTTATCTTTTATTCTGAAATCTGTGAAATGACAATCCATGACAGAAATCTCAGGGCAAGTTAAGAAAAACTTCATGGTCCGCAAATTATTTGCGAAAACTGTACCCTTTTTCAAAAAATATAATTATGTATACAGACTCTTTTCCAGACCAAATTGTTCAAGAAACCATATTACCCCTTAAGGGCAGCACATGTACCCATAAAGTTAAATGAGGGGTGTACCCCCCTGGCCACAGCTATGAAATGTTGAGTACCTCGATTAAAACAAGACATCAGGTATCAGTGCTAATAGCTGATGAGCCCAAATTTGGTGTAGTGTATACACAAAATTTTTGAAATTATTTTAAATGAAGGACTTTTCTCTGTATCTTCAAAATGGAGTTGACAAGGTCAGTTGTCCAGTCCAAAACCCTAGACCTGACTCTATAATGTATCTCAAATGCTGACATATATTATGGATTTATGAAGCATGAATTAATGTTTTTCTACTCTCAAACTTGGAGTAACTTACATTAAACTGGAATTGTGCAACATTTTTACCACGTCTCCAATAACGTGAAGTTTGTCTTCAGGAATTTTCAACCAAAAGTCAAAAGCCTGCAAGAAGTGCATAAACTAATTGACTTAAATATCTGACTTACACATGTTGTGTGAGTAAAATTTTTAAAAAAATACAATTTTAGAAATCCTCAGAAACCTTGGGGTGGTCTATCGGTCGAGAGAATATTCAGGGCTAAAACAAAAATCGAGAAGTTTGAACTATCCCTTGGGTGATAGTCTTATAGAACCAATACCAGTTGAACCTGGCACCATCAGGGATGCATGCTCAAGATTAGGCACAAATTAGTGCAATTAAGTTGTCTTTTGTACCCTATCAGTGCTAGCCACCAATTAAAGGAATCTCACAGTTGTTTGGTGGCAGTTTGTTGAAAGTCCAAGTTTATGAGACACCCTAACAAAACTTGAACAAGTTAAAAAGGATGGGGAATTGAGATCAGTGTACTTGACCTACACATAACTAGTCAACTTAAACAAGTTTGCAAGCTGACATACCAACTTGTAATGTGTGTGGGGTTAATTTTAAAAGCATCTTCAAATTTAGAAATGTATGTATTCCACTTATGTTTTGTTGAACATGTACAGCAGTGGAAGCAAAATAAGTAACTAATAGATGTATAACAACAACAAACTGTCATTACTACATTTCACAGTTTTAGGATTAAATTACAAATTAAAGAAATACTAGCACTATATCTAGATATAAATTGGTGTACAAAGGAAAAAGAATTAATATGTTACTACATGTAGCTGCAGTACAACATTTATTTAGAAATGTCTGGTGTTTAAGGTAACCATAGGTTTCTGAGTAAGTGTGACCAAACTCCTTCTGTTGTTTGTTACCAGGCTAAAAAGGATTCAAAAATATCACAAACCTGAATGAGCTTTTTTCTTATCTGTTTGCCAGGAACTTGCAGTATATACCGATAGGGCTCACATAAAATCTAAAAAAAGATCATACCTTTCATTATTAGTTTTATCTTATTTGTACTCAAAGATCTATTATTAATATGTGTAAAGATGGTCTAATTGTTTTAAATAAAAGTAAATGTGAACCAGTGAAATGTTGCCAGCTCTCGTTTTCCTATATTTATTCAAATCTACATAAAAGAGAGTGGACTGTTGGATCCAATTGTGAATGACTGCTTTGAATTCATAAGTATTGGCTTTTATTTTATTCCCTTTAATGGTTTTGATCTAAAGATATCACAAAGTGAGTGGAAACATTTTTGTCAAAATAGTTTCAAAATCCAGTAAGGCCAGTTTAAAAAAAAACCATGTGCATGTGATCACTATGTAAGTTGGTTAACATACTTAAATTTCTAATTTTTAAATATTTGATTCTTAGGGCAGTTGGTTTTTTCTATATTTTGCATCAGAACAAATGATTGTTCGCACACAGTCATGTAATCTAAAGCACCAGTTATGTCTTTTTTAAATCTTATGTGTCTTACTTTCAAATTTGAAGCATTCTTGTGAATGGAGTGATGGACCTGACCAGTAAGGGGAAGAAATTTTTTGAACTGAAATGTCGCATTCATTTCAGATTCAATGTCCAACTCAGTGGTCAGGGTATTAGGGGATCAAGATGAATTGTAATAAAACAAGATATTTTTTAAGTTTTGGGGCACTAAGACCAAAAGATGATCTTAAATATTGGTAGGGAGCTTTGCGGTTGAAGAGCGGGTCCACCAATGGATAACAGTTTTAAAATATTAAATCTCTTCAAGAGAGCAGGCCAAGTAAAAAAAAGCTGGTTGTTATCCTTTTTGCTAAAATTTTGTGGTTGGGACGGAGGTTTTCATGTTTCTTTTTAAGAATCCTTGATTTGATGACTGAAAACATGTTCCCATTTGGTGTTATTGTTACACCCAAGTGCTCTATCTTGAAATACCAGTTAACCCTTTCAAGCCCAGCCAGTTTGTAAATTCTCCTTATAATTTATTATTCACACAAAATAAATTGTTTGATAATGAGAATAAAGCAAATGATCATGAATACAAAGTAATTTATCTAAAATGAAAAACAAAATTCTCCCAAACTGTTTACAAGGAAACTGTACAACAGTTTAGGAGAATTCTGTTCAGCAATATGTCATATCTGATATGTCATGTTTGGAGCTGAGAGGGATTAAGAGTGTTTAGCACACAGGATTTACCGGCACTTGTGCCTCGGCATTCTGCAGTTATTTAGTGAGTACTTACTGATTTTTAAAACACTGTGTTCAAAACGCAGTTATTATTAAATAGATTTGGAAAGATTTAGCAGGTTTTGGGTGAGAAAGTCTGACTTTGTCCCACTTCTGCATTGATACGATGTCATATAAAAGTTTTTCTCAAAGAAAAACTGTGGAAATTTTAAAAATAAAAAATAAAGTATCCAATGGTCGGGCGGGGACGCGGAACCAACTTGTTTTACTTGGCTAGAACTTGGTAAAGCAAGAGTCCTATACAAGAAGAGTTGTTTACAAAATTCCCGTGATTAAGTTCTATTCAAATGTGTATATAATAACCTTCACAACTTTTATCTTCCATTCTATAAAAAAATATTTAATTTTAATATAATAACAATTAACAGTTCAACGACTGTCGACTCACCTGTTCTTCCGTTTCGCCCTGGTTTGTATCAGCCGAAGTAAAAGAATTCATAGTAACCTAGTTTAACGATACAACCTATTCTCAGATACAGTGATTACAACTCTAGCTAGAACTACTGTACTGTAAGAGGAAAATTGTAGGAAAACTATTGTCATATTCTAAAAATACAACGCTCGTCCGCCATTACAGCCTTTCTCCGCTGACTTGAAAGACTTCGGCTCATATCTGCCCCAGGCTCTTCTCAGCTGACAATGTTTTGCGCGCTGCCTGCTGGGATATTCCAGCGCCATGTTCCATGTCGAAATGATCTTGGTGGATGATGGCAGACCATTGCTATTTTCATTTGATATTCTCACTTCCCAGAATTCTTAAAGATGCACTTATCAAGTAACATGCTTCTCTGATAAAACGACAGCTTCTCATCGGCCTCCTCGGTAAGGTAAAGTCATGAAGAAGCTGTTTTTCTCTTCCAGCGGGGGAGACCCACGGCCGCAAAGCAATTTTGTGGGAAAGGTCTTGCGTGTCGGCTCCTATCAGTGCACAGTCGAAGAGGTTATCGCCGAAGGTAAAGAACGATTTCTTATCTTTTCTACTCCCTATCGCATACGTCTAAGCGGTAGCGATCGGCCATTTCTAGTGCCAAAACATGATATGTAAACTTTTAATTGCTCGGCCAATGAAGAATTATCATAGAAGCGATGTGGTTGCAGATGGCATGATAATATGGTGGTGATTGCTGCAGGATGATTTGAACACTTTTGATTCAGTCTAGGTTTCCGGTACGACCTCCCCTTAAGATCAGCTGATTATAGTGTTTCGTTAATTTATGGAGCACTGGCAGATCGGCTGGCTATATTGATCGCAGTTTAGACATTTTCTGAAAGGTTACTTGTATGTAATGAGTATGTATATAAATATTGAACGAGATTACTTAGCCATTTGTTTACCAATAGTTATGCACCATGCGGACTGCTTTATCGACTTCATTAAACAAACTCATACGGACATACCGGTAGTCTTCCATGAAATGCGGTCATATTGAAAGTATTTTTCTCTGACAACAAACAACAAAAGACTAATCTGATTAAAATCTTTTGGATTTACTCTGGCATTCGATTTTAGTATTTTCTTTGATGCAGTACATGTACTTCATAGTTTTTATGAAATACTCGGCTGAGTGTTTAACTTTTGTGGACCTGTTTGTTTGACAGCAAGGTTGTTATGTACAGTAGATCTTTAATGAAAGTTTCACAGATCAGTTAAATAATTGTTATGGCTACAGCCTATATTACATTTGTAAACTGTTAATATGGCAACATAAATTAAATGGTCTTCTAGTTCTAGTCAAACTATTGTAAAATGACAGGTTATAAATATTGTCTGAAATCTATAACATAGTGTATGTGTTTTGTTTGAGGCTAATGAAAGTGAAACTGGTTCAACTAAAGGAAGGATCTTGGAGTTCAAGGCTCTTAAAGATAATGGAAATACTATTGTTTCTGATCACAAAAGTTAATCATAGAATTTTTATCATCGTGTGGTTTATTGTTTTAAAAGCTGGCTTATTAATATTATCCTACTGATAATAGTAGTGTCTTTTAAGAGTGAAAACTAACTTTTTGGCCAGGTAGGTCGCACATGCAGTATTTTCCAAAACCCCACACCATCAAGTCATTTGACTGTACATGTATATTGCAAAAACATCTTTTTTTAAACATATGTTTCAGTTTTTTGGGCTACAAGACACAGTGACACAATCAGTTTGTCTTTTTGTTTGTGTGTGATGTCCTTTCCCGGCTGTTCTCAGTTTAACAAGACCACTTGAATTGTAATGACCTTAGGTATTCCTGTCAATGAATGTTTGTTGGTAATCTCCTTAATTTACTGTTTCAATCCATTGTTACTGAACAGCACACATGGCATACCAGTGCCTGTTGGTTGATTTGTTTGTATCATGTCATGTATCCTATTGCAATATGTGTATCTAGATATAATTATGGCATATGTGTTGTATTGGGGTTCAAAATAGCTACCAGTGATAGCTGGCAGTTTTAGGAATTTGCCAGCAATTTTTATTTTAGCAATTGGCATCAACAAAGTTTTTTTGTCACAAAGTCAATTGTGCTTGTAAGATCAACATTATTTGGCTTCTGGATGGCTTTTTTTCAACTGTTGGTGAGTTCAGGTTGAGTTTGGTTTAGTCAACATGTGCCCAAAAATGGCTTAAAACATACCAATATGCATGCTGTCAATCATGCATTTGATCTGGCTGAAACACACCTGAGCAATATAATATTTTGCATGTACTTTACTGCTTGAAAAACAGGTAAAAAATTAGGTAAATCTCTGAACATTATTTTGTATTCTGATATGTTCTAATTGGTTGAAACACAGCCACACAATAATGTTTTATAAACATGTGCTCTGCTGCTTGAAAAAACAGTTGGGTTACACAAAACAGCCTAAAAAATCAGACATAATTTCTGAACATTATTTTAAACCCTGAATATTGTAGTATGCATCACTGCAGACAAATAATCAACAAGTAAGTGCTAGGTTAGTGAATCACTGGTTTTGACAGTTTGTTGCATTGTATACTCATTTGTAGGAGGATTTGCCTTGGTTTTCCTTGTGAAGACACAGAATGGAAGGAGATTGGCTCTGAAACGTGTCTCAGTCAACAATAAACATGACCTTGAAGTTTGCCGGCAAGAAATAAGCATCATGGTAGGGGCATACCATTTGATTTTTTGAAGAGAGAAGTGTCGAATAATTTCATTTAAAATGAAAAGCCGCATTTGTTGTGCACTGGCCTCCATGTTATAAAGATTTTCAAAATAACCGGTCATGTATACTATGCACTTGTAAACCCAAATCTGAAGTTCAAAAGATGTTTCATTGACACCTCACAAAGCTGTGGACTCATTGTATAATTCAGATTACTGCACACCAAAGTTGTAGAGTAGCTCCAATTACTACTTAGTTTGGAATAATGGGTTAAGGTTATTCCCCTATTTTGCAGTGCACAGCTCTCTGCGCATGAAGGTAAAATTATATAATTTTTGATAGACTTCATTGTTCCTTGACAAAAATTATACAGTTAAATTGACAATTGGTAAAATTAACCAGAAAGATTGAAATTTATTCAATTTAAGCCAACTTTTGTAAAACTCACCCAGGCTCCTGTCAGAAAATGAACAAAAAGTGCCTATTTTAGCAACATTTTGCACAATATCTCCTAAACAAGCATGGTGACCCCCTAATTTTTTTCACTCATTTCATTGACAAGTTAATGATCTCAAATACTTGAAAAAACTACAAAAATCTATCAAGAGAAACTTGAAATATAATTGAAAATGTTTTTATTAACACAAAAACATCACCTTTTATATGCGTAACCATGATAACGTTTCTGTGCCCTTTCCTGCTCAAAAGTCCAAGATTGAACTTAAAATTGCTATGAAAACTTGGGATATACTCAAAGCTACTTATTTAATTGCTTTGTTACATATTTCAAATAAAAACATGGCTTATTTGTTTGAAATAAGCAGATATATCAAATATTTCAAAACAAGGACCAAACACCTGCTATGTGGCATTAAAGGGGGTACGTTTGATTAGCTATAGCTCTCAAACGAGGTCGGGCACCCCCCTTTTTTATTACATCTTTTGTATTCCCTCAGGATAGGCAACATATTGACAAAGTTTGAAAAAAGATCTATCGTGCAGATTTTTTTCAGGGGAATGACCTTAAGATCTCTTATAAGCCAGGACAAGAAACAAAAATTTGAATTTCAAATCGTTGTTCCCCGAAGAAGAATTAGACACATAGTTCAAAAATTTGGGAAACTCTTCTTAAAAACTTTCGCATATAAATAATTTATTATTTTAGGAAGTTTTCAATTATTTTTCAATAAGCCTACATGTAAGGTAATCTCAAACTTTTACTTTTAAAATTACCGGTAGTTCAGGACAGTGTATTATTATAAAAATCTTCATGTTAATTTTTCTGTCATTTAAATTTTAATGAGGGTTATTTTTTAAACCTTGGGACTAAGGTAGCATTTGATAGATCAAAGTATTTTAATTTGTAGCATCTAACGGGTGTTGGGAAGAGAAACAATAAATAAATCATAATTATTAGGACTTTGGGGGAGTCTGAGGTGTTATATACATATATTATAATGTAAATTGGAAACTGGTTTACCATCTTATCAAATCACTAGGCTTCAACACATTCAAAACACAGCTGTGCAGCTCATCTCGAAAACTTATACTGATATTAATTTTTATCACATTACACCAACTTTGATTTCCCTCCATTGGTTACTGGTTGAGGCCCAATAACTTTAGAATACCAGTATTTCTTTAAGTGGGCTTGCTCCTGGCTATCTGAGTCCTGAGGACAAAATCAATAACTTTTGGCAATCACTCTTTCTCAGCAATACGTCATATGGGGTGTTTGGGGTTGAGAGGGTAAAATGCATTACTGTGAGATTGCCTTTGTATTGCCCCTATAATGTTATTGAAGGCACTAGGACTTCATCAAAAATGGCTTACATCATTTTTGCACTAGTACCAGTGCAAAAATGATGTAAGCGATTTTTGATAAAGCCCTCAATTTTCTCGTTTAAAAGTTTTTCCTTTTTTCTATGTAACCTTTGGCAGTCCCTTATTGTGCACTCATGTATACTTTTGACCAATTTTGGGGAAAAAAGTAAAAATTATGCCTCAAAGTTTAGTAAAATAATAGTAAAATTGTAGTAGCAAATCGACTATATTTTGAAGACAAGATTTCAAATCAATATTATTTTATTGCTCCTTTTGTTCCCGACTTTGACTTCACATTTGGTTTATAAATGTTTGGTAATTCCAATAAATGAAACATATTCATGACAGTATGACATTTCTTTTTACTTCATAATTAGAGCTCTTTCTTGCCTGAGCAACCTGGTCTTACATCAAACACCATTTTAGTGCTTGATCCTGGAAATTTATGCCCCAGGGGGGTACTCGAAGTATACATGACGGGGGGAATCTGACATAATTTTTTGGGTTGAAAATTTACACGCTCAGTATTTTTTTGGGTCAAGAGATCAGTCTGTCACATCTTTTTTTAAGTCCTAAAAAATATGTGTATTTTTTTGGGTCACATCTCCGAGCGAACTTTTCGTTGCAGTCAGTGGATGAGAATAATATTCAAACTTTTTTTCAGTGTCACAATGAGGACCTGTCTTTAAATGTGGAGCAGAAGGGAGGATGAAGAGACATTAATGGACATACAAATTTCAGTAGCCTATTGATGCAAAATCATGCATTAAAAAGTTCTGTTTGATTGAATAAATCAGTATTGAGGTATTTAAGTCTTGTATTTTTTTGGGTAGGATATTTTGATGCCAAGTATTATTTCAGGCTTATGTATTTTTTTGGGTTTGCAATATGAAAGTCCGTTGGACACCCACGTCATGTATACTTTGAGTACCCCCTGGGATTTATGCACATTATTTTTTTGTGTACTGTATACGCTTGTACCCATTTGTAGGCCAAACCCCAAACTTTTGTGGGAAAATCCTGTAAAAAAGTGCAGTCTATCTATGGGTATTACAGTCTGTCATTATTGGTCCTTATAACAGAATACAACAAATCCAACTCCTTGGAAGGGATATGAGAGGGAGTGAGCATGACCAGCTCTGGAATCAGATAGAAGCCGAAATTCACCTTCATCGACACAAGACAGTCATACGAGCCTGCCGAGGTCGTAAGAACCCTCATGTCAAACCCCCAGCCCCACCCCCACCAGAGCCAACAGGTGAGGAGGATGCTGACACAAAGGTGCGGCAGAGGAGAGGGATTGGCGAACCTAGAACTGTTGTTGTGCATAAAGATAAAACTGAGGGCCTTGGCATCTCAATAACGGTAAGGACTGAAATTGATGACGATCTGCTGCTACAGGTATACCACTCAAATTCATCTGAAAAGTCGGTTGCATTAACATAAGTGTTAATTACTATCATATATATTTCCAAATTAGTTAAACAGTAAGAACCCACATAAAAAGCACACGATTTTTGGTTCAGGCTGAGTTTTTCTTATACATTGGGAGCTTTCTGCAAAATCGGCCTTCAGAATATGTTCTGGAAATTATATTTACATGTACTGCATATGCCGCATTCACACTATTTACTAAACAGGTTTCACTTAATCATGTTTGGAAAAAAATATTACAGTTTAAGTACACAGACTGGATTAAAACCTGTGTAAACAAATTGCTTAATTGTTGCAACATTCAGATGCATCTTTCAGAACTGATGAACCGATGAAAAGTTATCAACACATGACAGTACCAATATAATTTATTTATGTCGAACAAGTTTAATATAATCATGTTTAATGCTTGGTATGAATGTGGTAATAGACTACTAACAGATGAAAACATAATTACAGGAAAAAAATGATTACATTTATTTAATTTAATTACTGTATATAAATTAGGCAAGTCTAAAAACTTGATTGCTAAATTTTCCCTGGAAATTCCCAAATCTGTGTGTGCAGTGGTCCAGCACATACACATTGATATACCCAGGTAGTAGGCTTTTTTAATGTAACTCAAGTGGCACCCATTTTTTTATAAGATTTTTTTTCTGACTGATACTTTGTTGACCAAATTTCTGCCTGAGTGTTCTTAATCCATGTGTTTTTATGCGGGTTTTTATTGTACTCTGACTCCCTCTAACTAATGTTAAACATGTTTCATGGAAAAAGCTTTAAAAGTAATGGTACTTTTAGGTCTGAAAACCCCTCTTTTTTGGAGGGGGGCATTATTTCAAAAAAGTAAGCTGGGAAGGCCCTGAGTGTGTTGTAGCTGTCTTGGTTCTAACTTTCTTTGTTCAATACTACTGGTAGTTTCAATAAAAATGTTGATTTGTCAGTCTTGGACATTTTTCAGGGCGGCAAAGAACACGGTGTCCCAATTCTTATATCTGAAATTCATGATGGTCTCCCTGCGGACCGCTGTCAAGGCCTGTACGTTGGTGACGCTATCTTGTCTGTGAATGGAGTAGACCTCCAGGAGGCCAAACATGGAGAAGCAGTCCGTATACTATCATCAATACATGGAGAAATCACATTAGAAGTTCTTTACGTGGCACCAGATGACTCCAGTGATGAAGAGGAAGAGGCTTGGGAAGAAGATATTGCAAGAAGGTAGGACTAGGAATGGTGAACAACTGTTCATCAGCAAACAATAGACATGGTAAAAAATGTCAAAGAAGAATTTGTAAGAAGTTACATGATGGACTAGGAGTGGTCAATAACAGGTTATCAGCAAATTGAGAGATGCATTTAAAAATGTTGTGATTGTAACCAGGTGTGTTGAAATATTTATATCAGTAGTATTTTAAATAATATAAATAACGACAATTTATTAATAATACCAGTATTTATGCAAGAATGCTTCCTTAAAATGGTGATTCAGTCAGGGAGACTCTGCATACCGGTAGTTAACATGATAGTACTTTTAGTTAAAACTCCATTGTAATTGTATAACTTCATAATATATATTACAGCTGGATTGAAGGACAAAGTAACCTTCAAAAGCTCATTACATGTAAGTTAGCTCCACACATTGCAGGAACATGTTGTCCTAACCTTGTACAACATCTAGTGATCTGCCATTATCTCAAATCAGACCAAACCAGACTCATTGCATGATAAATTATCTGTTTTGCCACCCACACAGTTGTAAAATTACCACAAGAATCAGATAAAGTTATGTGTAGCTTGATATTTATCCTTATAGACCACTTTTGTAATACCGTAATTTCTCTATTAAGCCCCCCTCTCCAATAAGCCCCGCCCTTTTGAAGCGAGAAATATATTAA
>JAOBYH010112768.1:0-11199 GCA_025403525.1 Umimayanthus kanabou
AGAGAGAGGGGGCTTAATAGAGAGGGGGTGGGGCTTAATAAATTCAACAAAATATCTTTGGCGTGACTCTCAATTTCTCTCATTCATCCATCGATCTTCCGCACACATGAGAAGAACGACAATTTTCAGTTTTTTTAATAGTTGTCAATATCTCGCAATACTAAACAAAACACTGTCTTCAAAAGACCAACTAAACAATCATAAGACAAACTAAACTAAACTTCATTGTGCAAAGTATATTTTCAGTTGTATTCTATTAGGACCCTCGGAAGCGAGGGGGAAGCGAAAACAATCAACGAACTCGATTTCTTGAAAGGAGTTCAACAGCATCAATGGCCAAGGAAGGACTGTCGGTATAAGAGGCTCAACGAACAATTGAATGCAAAAAAAATAAATAAATAAATCGAACTCGCTATAAACTGAAAGAAAACTAACCGAGCAACAAGACGCTAGAAAAAATTAAGTTCGCTATTAAAGTTGTTTCAAAATGTTTTTAATAGCGAAGACTTGGAAGGATAGATTAGCACAGAAATGAACTCGTTATGAAATGAAAGAAAACAAACAGCAACAAAGATCAAGAAGGAATCTTGTTAAGGCCTACTCTGGGGCGGTATCTCGCCTTATCTCGCGGTGAGATAAGGCGAGATAAGGCGAGATATGGCGAGATAAGGCGAGATAAGGAAAATTGTGGCTAATAATAGTGTTGCGAGATAAGGCGAGATAGGATGAGATAAGGCGAGATAAGCAAAAATGAAATCCTGTCACCGAGGGTAAGTGAGGGGGCAGTGGTTAAATGGAGGACCAGTTATGCTGTATGAACTTATTTAAAATCTGTTTGTTTAGTTTCCCTCAGTTGTATGTCAGGATTTATATATTTTTAAATAATCAGATCTCCGGGTCCACAGTAATGACTACTTACTGTTGTGGTCGCCCTGCCATGATTTTTTTTTTCACAATTTAAAATTTTCCTTGTATGTAATGTATGTAACTACAAATATTAGTAATATACACCATATTGTAATCATCACTACATGGTGAAGCAAATAAAATAAAATAAATAAATAAAATGTTCAAGATGGTAAGGAAGGTCTATACAATAATAGGACACAAACAGCACAGACAATTAAAATAAAATTAATGGTTTATGATGTATGCCAGTTGGTAATAAATATATGGGCTCTATCTTAATGCATAGATACAGTTTGCTAAGACACAACTTTTTATTTTGTTCAATATCCTCTTTCTATACAATTGCATGAGCAGTAGCATTAAAAAATATAAATCACTATTTGAATTTAAGACATATAAAATAAGCAGTATTAATACAGATTTAGAAATTGAAGAGTCTAGTGCAGAAACTATGTAAGTGCCTTTGTGTGAAAAGATAAATTCTCCCAATGTAACTACAGGAAAAAGATGCAGTATTCAGGGGAGAATTAAGAAGTTGATCAGTAGTCTCTTGCATTGTTTTTGCACTAGTGTCTTCAATTATCACAGTGTCCTAGGTCACTGTCATAGCAAATGATTTGAATTGGCAATCTAATACTGACTATTCTTTATTGACCCTTTGCACTAATTCTAGTGCAATTGCATGGTACATCCAGCTTCTCAACAAACAAAAGCCATATCCATTGTGTATCTTTTCCAAGGGAAAATGTTTAGGGAACCAGATGTTCCGAAAACAATATTATATTGTGGGATTTAAGGACACATTCCTTTTGAAAGATAAAGCAATTAATTGACACTGCATATGTTCATGTGAGTAGCCAGGGTGTGCATTAGGGATAAGAAAGTCCATCACCCTATCCACCAAAGAAAAGGGCTGAAAAACGTCTAGTACTAGCCATCTACTTTACCTGATAGTACGTACATGAATGATATTCTGTTGAAAATAGGATTTTCGTAAACTTGCTATATAAGTATATGGCAAATGTATTTTAATGTGCCTGTGCATAATGGTGACGCTGGTCAGTGAATACAACAAAACTTCACATATTGAAATTTTTATGACAACAGCTGCTGTAAAAGTTAGTTACTTAAAACTGACTGAATCTCAGGTCTCAGCTAGGAAGATTCTTATTATGCAATACACTTTCACAAAATTCAGAGATATTTCCTTTTCCTTGAAACTCAACAGACTTATCTTTAAGTCGGCAAGTGGTTCTATGGTGTGTACGTCTTGTACAGCATTCCTTGGTATCCATCCTAACTGTTTAACTCCTGCTTTCACGTCAGAGAAAAATATCCAAGCGCCTTTTCATGTTTTCCTTCCACATTGACATTCACTTCGATCTCCTTCCGAAATGAAACCAAATTTCTTTTCGCAAAGTCAAAAGTTCCGATAAATTGCAACACTTCCTCCTTTAACTTGGACATTTCTGTTACAGTAACTTTGATTTTTGCAACTGAAATAATTAATATTTTAAATAATTCATGTTCTTGCTCTTTTCCAAACATTGAAGCCAGTAAACTACTCTATCGTCCGCCATTTTGAAACGCACAATACTAATACCCAGACCTTCGCGGACCGAGCGAATGAGCTGGACCGGTTCGCTGGACCAGGCATTAGTCGAGATCCATGTAACATTGCGCTCCAAGAAAACAAAATGGACGAATTTCTTGTTATTCGACAATTCATGCACATTATGAATTATAAGATGTATACCACACGAGGGTGCATCGTTGCATTAAGCGGTAAGAACTGTTTAATATTGAACTTACGATCAAACTAGTTTTCACTTTGTACATGTTTGCATTTTGATTTTATTTTGCGAGTTTTTTTATACTTTTAAATTTAAGCACCATCGTTGAGTGTGTGTTTATCCAATCAATGTGAACATCAAGACTTGTTCAGTTGTTGGCAGCATCAGTATCAAACATTAAAGGGGAAGAAGAAAAGAAAAAAAACCCTTCTGTTGGGGTAGGGAAGAAAAGAGAAAGAATTAAATAAAAGAGGTGATTTCCCCTTATTTTTTCTTTTCCCCCTCCCTCAACCTTTTCCTCATTGCTTGCTAGGCAAGCTACGCATGTAGGGCCCAAAAACACATTATGTCAGTGCTGCCGCAAACCAGATCATCTATTTCCAATGGCCTTAGTGTATTGAGGTCAATAAGGAATTTTTTTAAATATTAAAATCATGCAAAAAATTGTTTGATTGTGAGTAGATGGATCATGGAGGTATGTGTGTCTCTGTATGTGGCATGGTAGGGATCGGGGGCCGGGGCTAGGGTGATATGCAAAGCTATTTAGAGAGGGAGTCTTACCAGTGTTTTATTTGTTGCAGGAATATTGAATCTGTCAGTGACTTGCCCAGCCATGTTTTTACCCCAAGGAATGCCCAGGCATCCCCAGGATTTGTCCGGTTAGCACTCGTTCAATTATCAAATACCTCAAAAGGACCTAATTAATACTAAAACCATGTGATTCATATAATCCAATGTAATATATTTATGGTTATGGTTAGGGTTTAGGGTCGGCCTTTGGGGTTAGGGTTAGGGTTTGAATGTTAATTAGTTCCTTTTGAGGTATGTGAACGAGTGCTAACCAATTTGTCTACAAGTTGCTTCAAAAACACTAAAGGTATAAGGCTCTATCTGGGACCATATTTGTTGACTAAAGCTATCTGTCCAGTAGCTTCTGGAGAAAAACTCGAAAAGGGCAATACCCTTATCCCTGTTATTAATAATTTAGCAACTAAACTTACTACTAGCTTACTGTTACTCTCTTAGGATGGCATAGAGGGTAGACTCTCAGGCAAGCCACTGACAGATGCTTTTAAAATTATCTTATTATTGATTATAGTTAACATTACATATTGTGCTAAGTTGTGAGATAAGGTGAGATAAGGAAAATTGGGCACAAAATATGGTTGCGAGATAGGGCGAGATAAGGCGAGATAAGGAAAATTGGGCACAAAACATGGTTGCGAGATTGGGCGAGATAAGGCGAGATGCCGCCCCAGAGTAGGCCTTTGTTATAAAGAGTTCTGTTAAATTCGTCGGCAATCACACCTAGATGACCTTCTTTTGTTTTTTTCTAAGGTGGATAGAATACCTTTTATGGTGCCAAATAGTTCAAACGTTTCGGAAAATTTGTCGGTCGGAAACTTATCTTGTGAACAGGAACTCCAGATATCAGTATATAAGTTATATTTTCGTAATTTTTTATCAAGTTTATCATGAAAATCAGAAACTGAATTGCAATACAGGAAAAAAGTGAAAAAAAGCCGCATTACTTTCAGAATGAGTCTGTAGGAAGCAAAAATTACAAAATCAAAAACTGTTGTTCTGAGCAGTGCACGATATCTCGATATGTCGATATCACGCTAAGAATATTCAATCTCATCATGCTTCACACTAAACTGATACAATATGATGTTATTTCCTGGGATTTGTTGATGGCGGTCGTATACCATCGTAAAGTATAATGCAAAATATAGATCAGCATGTGTTCTTCTCTGTTGGTGTGTCAAACAGATCTTAACGTTTTTACTCCTGTTCCTGTTGCAGTTCCCCAGAACAAAACTTTAACCTTATATTGGAGCCGAACTCAAAATGAACTTGCTCGAGGCGTATTTTAAAGAACAAATAAGGAAATAAAGAAAGGAAAAAAGATGCCCATGTACTTATACGTATTTTAAAGATCTCAACAGATCCGCGAAAACGTACAAAATCTCAATGTTTCCAATAGATGATTAACATATACAAAGACTAGAGACTAATTAGAGTCATGAAAACACCCACCGGTCCGTGTTGCACCTATGGGCAACTTGTTGTTGATCTCACCAAGAACTAAACAGCTAGTTTCTTTTTCCAGGATGTATGATGACGTCATAAATTGAATATCCGCAATTGAGTTACACCCTAACCCTTGAAATGCAGAAGCTGTCCAAAGAAGAACCAAGGCATTAAAAACAATAAAACGTTAATAAACGATTCTAATATTTGTTTCATTTTCATTTCACGTCTTTCTTCCGTTTATAAATTGAAATATCTTTTGGTGAGGCCAGAGTACTGGAGTGTACCTAAGATACTATATGAAAAAATTGGGGGAAGGGGTTTATATATAAATTAGTGATACATCTCCACAAAGAAAACCAGAAGGACTGCATGGTCATGGTTGTTATATATCATGTGTTGCGTAATGAAATCCATCACGTGCTGAAGAATAGCATTACCCGAAGAATCACCGATCTCAGTTTCATGCACAAGTTGACTAATTTTACTCTATTTATGGCAATTTTTGAGTGCCTTAGCTCGTCATAAAGGGCTGAGAAGGCTTAATTCTGCCATTTGCATAGAACTGTTACCAGCATTTTAAATTTGATAGAAAATGTTCGAATTGATTTTCAGGTTTCCAGCAGTTCTATCAAGCGGGAGCCCGATATAGTATTTATAGTATATAAAGTATCAGTGGGCTAGCTGCTTCTTTATTTTTGGTTATTTACGGTTTAAAGAATCTGTTCGCTTATTTTTGGAGAACGCAGATCCGGATCAACACATATCTAAAATACAAAATGCTCAAATTATCACGATTTTCCCACCAAGCAATGGGGTAAAATTCTTGCAAGATGGCGGTTTTGCCACAGGCGGCCCAAGCTTACAGTTTGTAATTTTTGGGTCCGGTTGCGCGATTTATAATACTTTGTATGGGAACTCCGGGATCAAGCGATTTACAAGACTTTGTATGGAAATTGTAATGTCATTGCGTCTTGTGCTTAGTTTGAGGACGATTCGAGGCCGTTTGAGGCGAATTCCCGATCGGAGTTGTCCCCCCTAAGAACGAAGTGAAAGGCAGGGTACTTCGCTCCATTCTCAGCGAAACCAACTTCACAAAACGCTCTCTCGTCACGATGGGGAGCAAAGAATCAACATAAAATCCAAATTTCCATAAAGCCAGATAGATTACCCATCATGTACAACCTCCAAGGTGATCACAGGACAGTTTTTGTCGTAAAAAACCTGAATAATATTCGACCATACGGCAACACGAACAGGCGTGTGACATGTTCGACGGCCACAGCCGTTTGAAACCTCGAGAGATCAGGTTCCACTCAGCGCTCGTATTGATCAGTTCAAATTCACGCCACGCGTAAACAATTGACTGCCCACGAGAGAAACCGAGTGAATTTCCACACAGAGTATTATAAATCGCTCGATCCCGGAGTTCCCATACTAAGTTTTATATAATAAAATCGCGCAACCGGGCCCAAAAAATACAAACTATAAGCTTGGGCCACCTGTGTTTTGAAATAAACTGAGTTAACACTGCATGAAGTTTTTGCCATTTAAATTTGTTTTAAGCAAATATTAGCATGTTTTGTTGTGCTGCGCATGCTATACAGTTTCATGTGTGACATTTACGGCTGCGTTGATATTTACTGACATGTAAAAAGTCTATTCCTCCGCTAGTAAATCCGAACCGTTTACAGAGGGTCGGCGCTTGCCAATTGCAAGACTGGCAAGTTTTCATCTTTCACAATACCGGACCCATGCGTTTTTGAATAACTTATTTCACCTGAACTTCTTTTTCTTTTTTGAGAAAATAATTCCAGGCTTAGGATTAAGAATTGCACAACCGACTTTTATTCTAGTCAATACAAGCATCCCTCAAATTTTAACACTGTTTCGCAGTTATGTCGACGTAATTAGTATGTTTTACAGTATCCATGACAATGTAACCTGAATTGAGAAACATCTTACCCTTATATGTTAATTGTAGAGTAATGTTAAAGTTTTTAAAATCTGTTCAAAATATTTTCGTTTTAAACTCAACATAAGGGAATGAAAGGATGTCTGTTTAATTCGTGTTTTGCTCAGTCTTAGGTGTTTTCGTAGTGAAAATCGAATGGCTCATTGTTCTTTTTTTAATTAAAATTGACTTGTGAACAAAATTAGAAGAGTCTTTATCCCCAATCCGTGCGTGCATGCAGTCAAGTTTGTTTTTGTTTTGCCAAAATATTTCGCACCACAAGAACACGTTCGCTCTTGGGAATCATCTGATTGTTCTTCCCCTGTGGGAATCACCTCGGAAAACAAAACACGTAACGAAAAGGCGCTCTTTTATTTCCTAATAATGGTTTTAAACCGAAACGTTTGGAACAATATCAAAAATGTTGGTCTTATTTTAGCATATGATTATCAGTATTTTAGCAACTATTATGTCCCTCTTACTCCTTGTAGGAAAGAATTAACAAATAAACATCGGTGGGATCTATGTTAAAATCTGTTATCACGAAATAATATACATGCGATATGGATACTTCTAACAAGGAAACTGTTTTTCCGCGTCTCCATTTGACCAGTTGCCTCTGTGGTTCGAGTATATATTTTTTACGAAACCTATTTGGCAACCAGTTGCCTGAATTGGTGTATAGCAACTGAAACACTCATTAAATAAGATGATGGAAAATTATTTTAGCTATTCCAACCCTATATTTAAACGGAGCACTTCGGTGGAAGAGTTTTGAGCCGAATATAACCAGCTTAAGTTGTCACAGAAAAGGAACCTGTTACTAACCTGTGAGGTCAGTGGGCTTGAATTTGATCACATAGAGTAGATTGAGCAGTACATGGAATGTTGGAAATGTGAACATACTTACGTAAAATAAACACGACTTATGCGCGTTTGCAACCTGTCCTCCGAAACTCTTGGAGAAATGAAGCATAAAGGCGTAGATCAAGGTCTCGAGTAAGATGATAGTGAAATATTTAAACAAGATGCTTATTCACAGGTTCCTAATACGCATAATTGATTAATGTTTTGAAGCTATTCTAAAACAATAAAAGATAAATACCAATCGGTTTGTTTGGACTATCAATTTGTTAAACGGCCTATGTCATTCTACCTTTGTTTGGACCATGAAGTTGCAGTACAGTTGCATGTTGACTGCTTTAAAAGGAAAGAATAACGTTTGAATACATTTGAATGGATCTAGCTTTTTTGCAAGTCGTAAACAAACACCGATGCTACCAAACGTGTTTCAAAACGCTTTAACATCTATTGTGAGATGAACAGAAAATAATGCAAACATGGCGCTGTGATCTCTTGTTTAGATACTTCATGTATTTCAAGTCATATGGGATGGAACTTCTCGAACATTTTTTCGGGTTCATAAAATTATATAATTATAAAAAATGATATACAGAACATATGTTACAACGGAGAGCTGGCCATCGAAGCTATGTGAAACAAGTAATAACTGCCCAAAATTACTTCCCATATCGAGAACTGTTGAGACAGGATCGAGGGACGTGCATGTCGCTCAGGACCTCATCCACTCGTGGAGGCGGCGGAGGTGGATCCTACATGTATGTATATATTTGTTCATAACTCGGGAACGGATTGCAGTGAGAGACTTTTACCATGTCGTGTGGATGATTGTTTTGCCGTGGCAATCGACAAATTGAAGATAGCTCCCTTTTAAGACTTATTTTCTAGGAGCTGCTGTTATACGAAATTATTTTCAAAGTCTATGCTAGTAACAAAAAACAGCTTCTTCTTTGATAATGGTCAAAAATATTAATATTTACAGAAAGCCCAAACGTTTTGTAAAATATTTCAAAACTTTAGTTTTTCTTCCGTTTCTTTGGATAGTGTTCGACGGATGTTTGTGGGCAATTGCTTCATGAGAGACGAAAATGTGAACAAAGTTTGAAATATTTCAATTTTCAGACAAATAGAATTAATGGCATTTTTAATTGTGGCTATGACAACTGCCCCCTTAAATTAAAGTTTTAGATTTAAGTGTTTTCTGAGTTAGAAACTTGCTCACTTTGATGATTTATTTTTTAACGTTTGCTCAAATATCAAATACTTATTCGGTTAAGTAGAGTTAATAAAAATTTCTTGCTGCTATGTCAGCTCTCAAATTATGTAACCATGACGTCATGGATGACGTTTCAAGTACGTAATAGCAACGCATTTACTGTGCTTTTCTTGAAGTGGTATCCTTTTAGGGGGGCGGTGATTTCAACTTTCGAGAGCTTCCTTGATGTTTAAGTAATACCTACCAAATGTTGCGACTTTTACTTAAATTTATTGGAGAACAATTGCGTGAAGTTATCATGGCAACCCCGTTTTTCACGGCATTTTCTCTCAAATTTTGACTTTTTTAATAATTTCTTCATTAATTTAAAATATGTAAATCAAGTGTTTTTACCCTAATTAGCCTGGGGGGGCAGATTCTGCCCCCCCCCCCCAAAGTGTATTTTAAGAATAACGTTTAAACGGTTGGGACTTTAGAACCATAATTTCACGTTTTCTTTTCCCAAAATTTTATCGGGAATCTTTTCATGTGCATTTCAGAGCTCCCCAATGTACGCTGTTCCCATGGTAACCATGAAATCAAAAGTGACTTTTACAGTTTTGAATATTTCCATTTATTGATCATTCCAAACACTCTAATGTGAATTTTCAAAATCAAAACCCCTTATGAAAACTGCAGACATGTCCCTTACAATAATAAGGAACAAATTGTGAGATAATTCCAGAAGATGTGGATTATGGGTAATTTATAGTTATTTTTAGAATTTTACAGAAGTCGGTGTTGTGCATGATATTGAGAAATAAGAGTGCAGGTAGTGACTATTTTATATCCTAACTTTGATTTGATTTCATTCAGCAACAACGGAGTTATAAGAGTTTTATGTTGTTGTTATGGCAACGAACACCTTAACTCGCATATTTTGGAGCTTAAAAAGTGTTTTACAAGATATTTATGGCTGAAATGTATTAATAACAAGTATTTACGTCAGAAACAAAGGATTGTGTTTATGGTACGAAGGTTTTTTCAAAACTAATAGCAAATTTCAAATCTGTACATGGTAACAGGAGCAGAAAGGACCAAACAGCTAAACTGTATGTTTTTATAATGTTTTGGGGCATTTTTCTTGAAATAGAAGTGTTCTCATCAAATTTATAGTGTATTTTGGTAAAATGATTACCAAACAGGGAAATAAACCAGAAATAGACAATTTGTGACGTCATCTCTACGTCATTCTGCATTTCAGTAACAGTTCGTAACAACAAAAAGCTAGTTTGTACCTCTATTAGCTTTATTGGTTTGACATGTAAATTTTTTCTCAAAGTGAATTAATCGACATTTTCTGTATTATAATTAATGTTGCACGTGACTTGTGACGTCATATGTATTGTATCAATACATTTATCGAAATCCAAGATGGCGGCCATGTACCTTGCACTATTTCAAGTTTTCAAGCTTTTCCGAGTCGATTTTCATTTGAAAACGTTGGAAACAAAACTAAAAGGTTTTAATGACAATAATAGCGTTAAATACAAGGAATTTGAGTAAAATATTAATGATATAGTTTATGAGCTAATGTGAGATTTGAATATTGAACTTTCGTTAAAAAACACGCTTTGTAATACTACATTTCTTTTAAATACTGTTATTTGTATTAACAGGGAAGTTCTCTTTTTCATTCTCTATCGTTAATCTGTCTTTTCTTAAGTCATAAACTTCTCTAAACTATTCTAATTTTGATAAGCGAGATTTGGTACAAGCCCGAAATTTTGACAGTAATGATTTCATTATGCCGTTTATGATTTTCTACTACCCCACCAAATTTCATTTCAATATCATTAATAGTTTTAAAGTTATAGGCCGCGGGCACTTTCCGTCCGCCCCCCCCCCCTGGCCGAATAGGGTTAAGGCCATGAAAAACTTTTGCAAAATACTTTTAGTGTGATTTGTAGTAAACAAAATCAATGGAGTATAATTTGTACACTACCAAAGACTTCCTTGAAAAGGACGCCGCATACATTTCTCTTTTAACCCTCTCTCTCAGGTGTTTTATTTTTCCACCACTTCCCTCTCAGGAATTCGCTAGTTAATTATTGATTGACTTGAAACTTTGCATGGACATAGCGAACTTGGTCATAATTATTAGTCGATAATTTGTTCAACTCTAATTGTTAATAAATTTGCATAAGTAATTAATTTATGCCGTGACCTTGGGTCTCTTTTGGTACAAAAGTAAGAAAAACTAAACAGCTCTCGATCTCATGAAGACGTAATAAATCTAAACTACATAAAACAATTACTAATATTTATGTATTATTGTATCAAAGTATTTGTATCAGGCTTTTAATTTGAGAATGTAATTAATATCGATTTTTCAAAGGCTATCGCAGATTTATAGAGAATTTGTATGGAAAGCCTTGATTTGACCTATAAAT
>JAOBYH010113101.1:0-11197 GCA_025403525.1 Umimayanthus kanabou
CCATCTTGCTTTGGTTTTTTTGTCGTAAATATGGTGGATGTTATTAAAGACGATCAATGTACTTTATCCGAACGTCATTCTGTGGAACGTGAATGTGTTTTGATATCTATCGTAAAAGAGGGCTTTGTGATTCCAGTAATCAGTATTTGAACGGTGTAGCCAAAATCCAAGTGAGAAATTGTGCGAGACAAGATTTTGCGGCATGATTTATCATTTAGTCAGAATCACTTCTGATTGTTTTTCACTTGCCAGTTGCAGTAGTCAACAGGGAAAGTTTGAACAAATCGTAAAATGGTGGATAATTTGTTGCCAGTTTTAAAAGGTTATTCGGTTTTTGGTTTGTCGTGATGTTGCAACACAGAACGATGTATTGCATTCAATTTCAACTTGTAAATTTCGTTGTAGTTTTCATTGTCGAAGGCTTTTCTTAATTGTGTCGCGTAAAAACTAAAATTTGTGTACTTTCAAACCTTTCTGGAATTTTGCGGAACTATGTCTTTGCACAGTTTAATATATAATATTTCAAAATAACTTCAATATAATATTTGTTGTTCACTTTATAAAAATAAAGTATATATATGTATTTTTAAGTTTTGACAACCTAGAAGATATATTCCTCAACAATTCAGTCCCGCCGGTTTTTGTGCGATATCTTTACGATGTTGTTCGCCGAGATATTTTAAATTCTTTGATCGTGAACAATCAGATTAAATTATTATCTTATACTTAAAAGCTTTTTTAAGACACTTTTTCAGACATTTTTTGAGCAACTGCTCTTCTGTTCAATAATATGATTGGCTCATGACTGTTCAGTACATAATTTTTATAATGCCAGGTAATTTCAGGGTTTATGAATACACTGTACTAGTTAGTTTACTTCACCGCATTCCTGGCACGTATATTATGTTTTAAAAACAAGATTACAGATTTCTCCGCAGTGCTCAAGTGTGGCAAAAAAAAAATCTTCGCAAAGAATATTTTTTTGTTCTGGCATTTATATTATAATTTTTGTATAAATTCCTTTTGGATGAATCACTCAGGATTTCATGTGTGGTTGAAGTGGGAGGCGGGTGTCTACAAACATATAATTATGACTCATAACAATTACATGTGAACTATCTTTAGAATAAGTCTTCTCATATGCCACTTAGTTCACATTTAACATAATTGATCAAAAACAGTGAACAACTTCAGAGTTGAAGAAACATATTTGGTTTTTGTCACAATATGATTTATAATTGTGAGTTAAAATGTGGTTTGAGTGCTGACATGTTCATAATGAATCTGACTAAGAAATATTAAATGAATATCCACATCTCTCTTGGTATTGAGGTTTAAAATATTCTTGAAAGTTTGGTTTTACGGATTGATTTTGATGCTGATTAAAACATTTTGATTTGTTTGATTGTAGAATTATACATTTGACTGAATGTCATTTATGAAAATAATATTTGAGAAGTACTAGTAATAGTATCAAGAGCTCTTGTGAGGAACAAATTGAATCCAAATATTTTGTGTGGTTTTCTTGTACTTGGTTGATTGATTTATGGTGGTGAAAGTCAACTTTGATATGAACATGCAAGGATTTTTCAATTTACCTGACAACGACTCAAAGTTTAATACTTTTAGTTATTATTGTATATCATTGTTTGGAACTTTAGTTGTTTTTACAAAATGCCTCTTTCTTTGTCACCCAACCTGTACTAATGGTAAGTCATGAATTTAAGGTATTAGATCAATGTTAGTTTGGTAAATCTATAACCCAGGTCTATAACTCTTGCGTTTTGTTTTATTCATTTTACCTGAAGTAGGGCAAAAGAAAAAGAACTTTGGCAACATAATTTAGTATGAATGTCAATATGAACAAGCTCAAGGATATGCCTATCCATGCTATAATGTCCTGGAAATGTTTTATAGCTCTTTCAAGTAATATGTTCTTACAGTTTGTGGCAACTGGTTAACCTAAACATTTTACATTATTTTGCCTTGTTGCAAGTTCTTTAAAAAAGTAAAATTGTTTATGAATTGTTAAAAATTACAAGTGGTACTTATAACATGAGGGAAAGATCACTTATCACATTTTGCAAAGTACACCCGCACTTTCAGGTTTCAAATGCCTGAAAAGGAATTTGTTTATCAGTCTTAAACACTGTGGTTATTGCTTTAGCTGTTAAATTTTTCTGTACATTGATGGTACGTTTTTCAACTGAAGAAAAAACATGGATCTGAATTTTTAAGCTATTGGTAACCTTTGTTTCAATTTAATGAAAAATGAATTAATTTAATGTTTAATTTGTCAACCAGATCTTGCCGTGTCATGCATCAGACTATAATTATTGTATGTTTTTAATATTATTATCAGCACTTTAGTTAGTAGATGAAAACCACTGTGTGTAAAGATTGCTACTAAAATAATATTATTGTTAATACTAGTTAAAGTATTAACTAAGGGTTTGTTTAGTTGAAATTGGACAATTTGCAAGTTTGATTAGCATTTTACTTAACAACTAATCACTGTATATAAATCTGTAATACTATTGTAAATATTCAGTTTACCTGATTCTATAAAAAGAACACCAGCAGAAATCAAAGGTATTGAGTAACTCTTTTGTTCCTAAACATACCAGTAATTCAATTTTCTTAACACATTGTTGTAAAAAAGTGTGTTTTCCATAAATTTGTTTTGTGATAAGTGTTACATGTAGAACAAAAGATTAGCATATTCATTCAAGGTTAAGTAATGTTGCTATGACAACAGTCATTTGCAAGCAAGTTGCATTTTCTTGTGTTGAGGAGATGAATTTCAGCAGTACCTTAAGAATATACTGCATTCCTGTGAAACACTATCTGACCAGTTTAGTCTACAAATTCAATTTGAATAAAGCAAAAGATGATTTTTTTAATACAGTATCAATATGATTTTAATTCCTTTTTGAAAATAGAATTGGCATAGTTTTTAGAGACCACTTTTAGTAACTTGTGTAATATAATCTTCGGGACTGAATGTTGAGTTGACAGTCTATCACAAATATTGAATAAAAATGTCAAATTGATAAAACAACATCTCTTCCTTAATTATATTCATTATTAATACTAATTTATCTAAAGAAAGAACAGTTTTTCAGCTTTTGAGAGACTGGGTGTTCCTTCAAAAACTTGAATACAGTCCTACAGGCAGTACATCATATCCATGAAAACTTTTCTGTGCATCATATACACTTACAGTTAAAGAATAATATAATAGAATAAAAAAGCATGTGAATGACGCTACAAGAACTGTAAACAAGCTATAAATGAGCCCATTTTAAAAGTGGGAAATTAAGATGTTTTTAAACGCTCTTTCATATATAATAATTTAGTATGCTTACTTTGGTCTTAATTTTCGTAGAAGATCAATAGAAACTACCTGGTTTGATCAATGTGTTCAAATTTTACCAAATTAATAATCAAAATTAATAGTAATAATAATAGTAACTAGTACTTAATAGTAATGGTCTTTATTAAAAATATTCAAATCCAATGTTTGAATAAAAAATTTACAATAACAAAATAGAAGATAAAATGCAAAACACTAAATATATATAAAGAGGTACACCTACTTTATTCACAAAGTATCCTTGATCTTTCTGTCTTAATCAGTCGGGTTTCAAAATAACTTTTTCCAAACTTGCTCAAATTTGCCAGCTGTTTTCAAAAAGCAAGATATCTACTGGCTAGTTTGTAGAGATTGACTGAAAATATTGAACAAAAACAGCTGGCCCCTATTTTTAACCCTGTCATTGGAAGTGTGAACTGAGAACCATGAGGTTGCTACCTTTTCACCTTAATTTTGGACAGTAGATCCTATGAAGGGTTGCTGGTATTGACACAAATAATGAAAGCTTGGGTCAAAATCAAATGGTTACAACCACAAATACCTAACGCTAACCACTAGTGAATATACAATCTTGAGAAAGTTCTGGTTTTTAAAAAAAAAATGTTTTCGAACTTATGAGTAAACAAAGACTTTTTATTAGAGAAGAAAAGCTTTAAAAGGTTGTTCTAAAAAATCTAATTGAAGTCCATTGAACTTTTTTTGTTTCTCTCATGATATACCAGCCAGTCGGGCCGGCATTTCATGAAATCTACTGGCCTGATATAGAATTTGCCAGCCATTGGCTGCTGGGCTGGCGTTAGTTTCCGCCCCTGATATATATAAAGAAGTACACCTGTTCACAAAGTATCCTTGATCTTTCTGTCTTAATCATCACGTTTCAAAATAACTTTTTCCAAACTTGCTCAAATTTGTCAGCTGTTTTCAAAAAGCAAGATATCTACTGGCTAGTTTGTAGAGATTGACTGAAAATATTGAACAAAAACAGCCTGTAATGGTCAGGACATTGCTGGTTATAGCCTACAGCCAGTCCATATTTTTAACCCTGTCACTGGAAGTGTGAACTGAGAACCATGAGGTTGCTACCTTTTCACCTTAATTTTAGACAGTAGATCCTATGAAGGGTTGCTGGTATTGACACAAATAAATCTTTTTTAATATTAAACAGTGCAAGACCTGATTATGACACATCGAAAGCATTTTGTCACCATTTCATATAGCACAAAAAAAGTTATGTTAAGTATAACAAATCTCCTTCCATAAAGTGCAGAAGTATTCTATACTGTACAATAAGAACTGGCCTTTGAAAACACTTCCAGTTAGTAGTTTGAGCTGTGGAAATAAAGTTGTATAATTTTATGTTGGAACAAAGAACTGAAAACTGGTCTTACCAGTGTGAGTGGGGGTAAAGAAAGGTAAGGTTTGAGCTCTGAGAATAAGTTCATTTCTGTTTTAGCTTGGCATGACTGGACTTCTATCATTTGATGAAAGATTTTTAAAAGTTAAGCATTTTTATTGTTGCCAAGTTTGACAATTTCTTAGTAAACATAAACTTTAAGCTGATTTTGCGCACGCATCAGAGTGACCTTTACCTTCAAACTGCTCTTGTATCAAGTGCAGTTTTCCTGATGCCGTTTGAAGTACTCCTCTTTATGAATCAACTGTTATTTACATTTGTGAAGAAATTAATTGTTTGGTGTTCTCTATATTTTAGAAAAGAGTTCTTATATATTGAAGGATTTCATCTAATAAAGATGAATGCAATCAAAAATATATACAACTATGTTTTTATAAAATTAGTGAACTTGTTATAAGTCTTAAGAAGAAATAATTTTTTAAGGATAAGTGGTTTGCTTTCTTGAAGGAAAATATCTCACTCACTGCTTGAGTGATTTTTTTGTTGGTTAAAAATAAAAACTTGATTACCTTGAAAGACTTTAGTTAACATTCTTAAGATTCTTTCGAACTTAAATTTAGTGATCTCATATGAGACAATATTGGCCCTTTGTATATTTAAATCATTTATTTTTTCTGATATTGTGTATGTGTTGGTGTTACCAATATGCTTTGTTTGATAATTGTAATTATTATGTTGGATGGTTTATACAGTATTTAACAAAATTTGCAGTTCCAGCATTAAGTGATACAACAGTGACGATTACTACTAGAAACTACTTGACTTTGATGGAGGTATAGTCACAGCTGTTTGTTGAGTGTTCAAACGGAGTTGAACAATAGCATAGTAAAGGCAATCTGGGACACAACACAGATCACTTTAAGTGTTTCATGTTGAATATCATAAGTTCAACACTTACTGGATATCATTTTAAAATGTTGTTGAAATGCTGTCAAGATGTTGATCAGTTGGTTGCATAAACAGCTGTAAGAGAATCTCTAGTTGTAGAAGGTTGAATTGAAGTCAACGGTCCTTGCTTGCTGGACTTAACCTTTTTCACTGGCTGGGAAAGCTGTTCAATTATATTTCATTGATCTGTCACCACTGATGTCTAGAACTCCATAATATTATTTGAAAAAGTTCTTCCTGTATACTAGATATCTTCACGTTTTATCTTAATTTTAGTTACTCAGATTTGTTGTTGACCCCCTTTTTTGGAAATTATTCAGTATACTTAGTTTTCATTGAACAATTTTGCTTTTTAGCAGCTTGGACCAGGTGAACAAGAGATCATGGAAAAACAGACAATTGTTTTGGAAAAAGTAAGTGTTTAAAACTTTAGTTTGAAAATTGACCCATAGTTGCTACAAATTAGTTACTTTTAACTTATAACCAAATATCACTATTGAAACATAATTTACATCTTTATGTTCATAACTTACTGTGTATTGAAACCATTCTTATCATTTGGTTTTGAATAATTATGTTTAATGTTGTGTTAAAGTTATGCAAAGAGTTTAATCAAAACTGTTTTTCCTTACAATTTTGTAAGCTATTTTGTTGCCCCATTTTCCTACCTATATTAAAGTGAATGTCTTGATTAATTGTGATTGTGTGGATCATTTCTGATATAACCATGTTGCTCCATAGCCTCAGCCTTTTAGAATAGTTGGAACTTGCTTGGCATAATCTAGCTTTTTCAGAGTACTTGATTATCAATTCGAATAACTTCTGATACCCAAAGGAAATCGGTCTTGTGTGCCATGCACTGATTTTTTATTTGCCTTGATGGACCCCCCTTGGTCTTTGCCATTGACTTCTTGATGAACTAACCCCTTGGTGTTCATGCAACCAAGTTGACGCATGGATTTATAACAATCATGTACATTTTTTGACAAAACACCAAATTTCTCAGAATACTTTAGTTTTTTTAAAACTGGGTAATTTAATTCCAGTGGACTTGTTATTCACGAAGCTTGCCACTATAGAGGTTGAATTGTATGATTGGATGCTGTGATTAATATTGGAAGATCAATAACCATGCAAAGTGTTTTGTTTCATGTTTATATACTTTGATCTAGTGGTTGAACCCTTTTTGTCTCAATTGACAAGCACTCACATGTGTTTCAATATTTCAAACCCTCTTAATTTATAATTATTTTTTGTATAATGGTCATAATGGAGAATAAATTTTTACACTTTTAGAAATTTCTTAGTTTTGTGATCAGTGGAAACAATAAAGAATGAATAAGATGTGGTTTAGTAAAGAGTGAAAGCCATTTAGGACTACCACAAACTTATTATAAGAGATAGAATTTTTTTTGCAAATATATATTTTCAAAATTTATAGGAGTGGTATTCCCTGGCTAATTGTTTTTTTAAGCACAGAAATGATGTGACTTTTATTATAGTATTCTTGTTGGTAATTATTCTATCTTCTAAATTAATTTAGTCTTGTCAATGAGTTTTTGATTAAAATTTTAAGAAAATTGTGGTTGTCAGTGTAAACTTTTGTGAGTTTCTTGCCTATTGTCTTGTCCATAATGTGATGAAGTTTGGCCACAATTCTGTATTAAATGCTGTTGAAGGAAAAACAAGTTTTGTTAATATTAAGTGTCTCGCAAACAAGAATAAATTATGGTAAGAGAAAATTAGCATCTCTTACAAAGCAATATATAAATTATTAATTTTTTAAATTTATATTAAATTAATTTTGTGTTTCTTTGAAAAAAATTGGAAGACAGATGATTTTGATACTGATATGTATACTCAGGTAGAAAATTTATTGAGCGCCGTCTTTTTCAGGTATAGAACTATACAAAACTGTAGATCTATTCAGTCTTAATGGGCCAAATCTCAATTACCAGGGAAAGTACATGTACATCATTCTGTTATTCCTTGGTTAGTTTAAAACAAGAACACTAGATGTCCTGCTCATGTAGTTCTGTTGTTGGTTTCCAATTCATCATTTTTACTAAAGGAAGTACAGTAGTCAAATTAAAGTTCAACAAGTACTAATAGTATAATAGCAAATGAATACAATAATTATTATCTCACTTCATTTGGATTGCGATTGTGCTTCAGGCTCACGCAGGCCAAGGATTCGGCATTGCTGTCTCTGGAGGAAGAGACAACCCTCATAAATTGACTGGTGACCCAGCAATTGTTGTGTCAGACATCATTCCAAATAGCCCTGCAGCAGGTCTTTTAAGGTAATGAATTTATATACGGAGCAGTTGCTTCTAGTATATATTCTTCCACCTCTTGGTTAGTAGACAGGAATGTTATGCTGTTGGTCTAGTCTTTGGGCATTCTGTTGAATGACTCAAAAGAACTCGTGCTTGTCGAAAAGAGTAGGGTAGTCCTGATATTGTGGTTAGCTGTATGAAGTGATCTGATGTCAGACACAGAGTCTATAGCAGCTGCCAAAGGCACTTGTGTATACTGATACATGCTTTTGGTTTGAATTTGTATGCTACATTTTTCATAGCTCAGCACCACACTTCCTTTATCTAAACTTTTATATTAAAGGGTGGCTGGTCTTTGCAGGGTTTCTATTAAATATTACATATTAATTTATTTAAATTCTAATATGCACCTTCTCCAACATGCACCCTGTCCAGTTAGTGCCACCTCCAATAACTTTGGTCTTGACTTCAATCTGTTCAGTCTCACAAGCTGTATTTTTTAAATGCCTAGAAATAACCATAATAATCAATATATGAGGTAGCAGTATTAATTAATATCAAAACAAAATTCAAATTAATTTGGTTTTGTCACTGTCTTTCAGAACTGGTGATATTATTTGTCAAGTCAATGACCGAGATGTGGAGAATGTGATGCATTCCACTGCTGTTCAAGCTTTGAAAGATTCTGGCAATTCTGCTAGACTGGTGGGTTTCTATTATGACTGTACTTACTAGATTGATTGAAAGCTCAAAATATTTCTTCTGCCTTAAGCCTGCCACAATGATTTTCCTATCTGACACAGTCAGCGGTCAATTTTCTGCGTTTCAATTTAATATTATAAAAAAAATATTTGATTGATATATAATTATTATTGTTACTTACAGTGTGTTTCTTTCAAATTCAGATTATCAAGAGAAGAAAGATTGTTGCCATTCCAAAGAAAGACTCCACACCTTTGAAGAAAGAGCCCCAGCAGATAACCCTCATTAGGGATAAGGTCAAAGGTTATGGCTTCTCTCTTGGCCACCAGCTCTTCATTAAGGAAATAGACGAGAAGGGCGTGGCAGCAAATGATGGTGGCATCCGTTCAGGAGATGTACTCATGAAGGTAAGAATGTGCCGTCATGTTTATTTGTACAAGCTCATTTGATCATCTAACAGTATTTAATGATTGTCTGAAAGAGAGTTTTGCTACTATCCAAAAAGTGCTCTTACGACCGTTTTTGTTTGGCATTTGAGTTGGGGGAACTTTGCAGTTCTTGATTTCCTCCATTCTAATACCCAGTTTGGCTGTGACATTGTGTTCAAGAGAAAAAATATTAAGTGAATATTCAAATGTCTCAGCTGTGTTGGTTGTTCAGAAATTTCCAGGAATTTTCTTGTGAGAGGAGGAAATGACTAATTTTTAACTAGTTGATTTTAAAATGTTTTCACTTGTGAGGAAATTATCTATTAAGTACTGTTACTTTTTAATAACAAATTGATAAGATATAAATATTAAAAAACCTTCAATCATGATATTACTGGCAACAACATTTACAACTGATACAGTTAGCACTCACAAAAATGATTGTCATTGATCTTCTGAGTATTTTCTGTTATCAGATAAATGACAAGAGGACAGATGAACTGACCTTGCGGTCAGCCATAGATCTGGTTAGGAATTCCAAGGATCGACTTGATCTTATGGTTCTGAAGCAAGATGGAGGTGGCCCAGCACATTTCAGTACACACTCTCTGCCAGCAAGTTACCTTCGCAAGGAGAAACCACAGGCTATCCACAATGGATATGATGATGACAGGGTTCCCGATATCCCTGGCAGGTATTTATGGGGACCATATGGGGTGATTGGTCTTTATCGTACAGTGGATGTGGTGGGGTAAGGAGTGTTGTGGAGTGGGAGGAACATTTACACATCTTTAGCATATTTTCAGGTGCACAAGTCAATCTGGCATATAAGTTGACCCACTTAGCTCCCAGCAACATTGTATTAATTTTAATAACAAAATAGATTAATTTTTATTGAACAATTTGATAATTAATTTTTGTGAAGATTTTGACAGAGGGCAAGGTGAATATTGTTGTATGGCCAGGTAGATGAGTTGCTGCTCAGGGGTTTAGGGAATTGATTTATAATTAAATGTTTTATAATTTCCTTTCTGTAGGTTCTATGACCATGAGGATGCCAAGCCTGCCCGGCCCCCTCCCCCTGATGAAGAATCAGAGAAAGGAATGCCTTTCCTAGGTATACTGAGATTTTTGAAATAGAAAGTACAATGTAAAAAGAAATATGGAAACCTGACGCAAGGCTTGAACCAGAGTGTGAACTTGTGAGACTGTTGCACTCTTGTGACACTTAGTTTCTTTAACTTTGGCAGTTCCACCATAATTGTCCCCCAAAACAAAAATTCTCAAAAGGCAAAAGTTTGTGACAGAAAGTGCTCTGAATTATTAAAGTCTTTTCTAATTCAGATGCATGCCCCTCGATGATCTTTCCATCATGGTGCTAAACTCAATACGCTGTTTTTTGCATATTTCCCAAACTTTCCTAGTTTGAAGGATACTATTCATCCACTATATTGCCTGTTTGAAAACTACACTGGACTTGCAGAATTCTTGATTTACATGCAGTCATGACCATATTTGGAATACAATAAATATGTGTATGAGTGCATGCTTCACATTTGACTGGCTGTAAAAATGTCTATAAAAAGAGGAATCTTCAGCTAATTTGGCAGCAATAGAAATGAAGAAAAGACCAAGACAGTCACAAAGAAACCAACAAACTGGTTGTTGAAGAAGACAAACTTTAAGGTAGTTTGAGTCAGAACATGGAGATTATTTCTGTTGAAAGACACAATTCTCAGACAAAATTGGACAAATTTTGTCTCCATAAATGCTGAGAGCTGGCTGAAAACCTGCTGATGGTTCCTGACTGCAGAATGAGCATGATTCTATTTTTTAACCGGATCATACTGAACTCGACCAGAAATGCTTTGTGAACTGCTCACCCATAATATTATGTAAGAAGTTTTAACATTTCATACTGTCTGATAGATTCAAGCTGGAAGAGACCAGGTCCTCCCTCTGAGCCACAAGACATGTATGACAGACAACAGGAGGAGCCTTTACAAGTCCATGTTCCTGCAGATGGTATTGTGTTGATATTTTCAATGCAAGTTTTGTGTACCTATCATGCAAAACATTTTTGCAGGGTATCTGACAAGAAGTGTGAAAT
>JAOBYH010113212.1:0-11195 GCA_025403525.1 Umimayanthus kanabou
GACCAGGCCGGGGATTGAACCCGGGACCTTCTGGTTGGCAGTCAGAGATCTTACCAACTGTGCCAACCTCGCACACAACTCGCACACAATCTTACCAACTGTGCCAACCTTCGGTGTGAGAATAGAAAGAGACAATTCCTACCATTCAAGTAGATCACTTGAAGAATGGGAACGGAAAGAAGAATGTATGGAGTCAATCCCTTCCATCCAATTAGCTAATTTGGACAATGGGAATAGAACGGAGAGAAAAACCAAGTTGTGTATGGAGTCAATCCCTTCTATCTGATTCAAGTAGCCCACTTGGAGAATGGGAATAGAAAGAAGAGGACACTACATTATGAATGAAGTCAGTTCCTTCCATTCAAGTAGCTCACTTGGTACACGGAAATAGAAAAAAGCGAAAATCAAATTGTGTGTGGCGTCAATTCATTCCACTCAAGTATTCCCTTGGAATTGGAATAGAAAGAAGCGGGAAACAAATTGCGATTTGGAGTCAATCCCTTCCATCCGAATTAGCACACTTGGAGAATGGGAGGAGAATGAAAACCCAAACTGTGTATGGTGTCAGTACCTTCCATCCAAGTAGTACGATTGTTCCACAGGGTTGGGACGAATCCAGGGGACTGCAGTTGTAACAAAATAATCAGTTTTCAATTATACTATTATGTATTTTAGAAATTTATATTCATAAGATTTTTGTAGTTTTGTATTCAGATAGATTTTATTGCGCCACAGATTTATAATTAGACTTTTAGCTCAACAGTGTCACGCTATAAAATTTGCAATATTGTTTTGACGGATTGTCATAACCTTGGCCGCAATTTAGAAATAGTCGCGAGAATGACTGATTTTTCAGTTTCACAGAAATTTGTTGTTTCCTTATGTCTCGCCAGCCAAAAATAGTTTTGTACTAAACCCTCTGAAAATGCACTATTACTCAGCGAAATACTTCAAACATTAGAAAAATATTTGTAGTTTCATATTTCGGATTTTGTCTCCATGTACTCATGATAGCAAGGTTACTTCTATACATTTTTTGTTAGGTTAAAAAGGAGCTTCACCAGCATTTTTATAATTAAAGTATAGATATCGTGTTCAACATCAGAAAACAAATAAAAAGATTAGTTAGTATTAGTGTGGGAGAAGAATAAAGAAAAAAGGATCAAGAGTGTGCTGACTGATCAGTTACTGAGCTATCCTCGTACGTAGTTATAGCAGCTGAGTTTTTATAATACATTCTTCTAAAAATTGTTTGCCGATTTTCTGCTAACCCTTGAACGGCCAAGCTATTTTTCCTAATATTATCAGGCTAAGGGAAGTGGGTGAGGTCAAACAGACTCCTTCCCCGTGATTTTCAAAATGGTTACAAATAACAGCTGATTATTAGGCATTCAAGAAGTTTTGACGTAGCTACCTATTTACTATTTCAACAACCACGAATTAAGAGCGCGTTTTTTTATTCACAATTCTGGAATGAGAATGGCCAGAATGTGAAATGCGCGCGTTCTTGTATTCCGTATTCATATTCCGGAATGGACAGAACGCCATTCCATCCATTCTGCTCCCAGGGGCAGAATGAACAGAATGTTGCGAATGCATTCTGTACCAACCATTCTCATTCCAGAATTGTGAATAAATAAGAGCTGCTGCTTTGGCCACAGTCGCTGCTCAACACGTTCGCCATCTTGGCCAACATCTTGGATTTTTCAAAAAATCTATGTTTAGCAAATACTAGTACATCTCTTGAAACATGGACTTATCAAGGGCCGTCAGTATATATATCGTCAGTTTGCGATTCGTTTTTGAACCGGCGTTAGAAGGCATCAGATAGCAACGCCTATTCCAAAAACTTTCAAGAGCACATTAAGGAACATTTGAGGCTGAAATCCTGAAAACGTTAAGAATGTTTCAGCCTCAGCTCAAAAACGTTCTTATGAAAAATGAGTGTACTATAATATTATTGCTATTATTATTAATAAAAATAATAATAATAATAATAATTATTATTATTTTTATTATTATTATCATCATTATTATTAATAATAATAAAAACGACTTTATTATAGTTCTTCCACTTGGTAGCTCTTTGTCTGTATTTTCTAAAACATTACGTGCATAACTATACTAAAAATTATATAAATATATAATTATTAAAAGTACTATCTAAAATTACAATTATAACAAATAGAAATAAGTAATTACCAACTAGTTTACACAAAAGATCTTATAGCTTTACAAAACGATGCGTGGTCTTTTATGTTTTGCACATCGGAACGTAATGCATTAAAAAGAGATGAAGCAGAGCCTCGAAAAGAACTATTTTCTCTAAAAAATTTCTTTATACTATAAATATAAAGGCCACTTTCCACTTGTCCCTACCATAGCTTAAGATTACGTTTCCTCAAGTTAATTTTAAAATTGGATGTATCATTCCTTTCATCTTTGCAAGGGTTTTGTAGTTTTATTAAAGGTAGAAAATGATTAGACTTAGTACATACATGATCTTTAAAATTCAGTGATCGACAAAGACTGAACAATACTTACGTGAGACTTAGGATGTGTTTGTCGTCTGGCGCAGTTATGATGTCTTTGATTGTGCAAACAGCTTGACCCAGAAGAGACATCTGTGGTGAAAAACAACAGTAATTTCCATAAGGGGGTAAACGTGCTTAATAACAACTGATAGGTATTTTTAACCCTCGAACGTCCAACGAGGGGGGAGGGGGGGGCTCTTTTGGACCCCCCCCCCATAGGCTTTTCCGACCTAAAATTTGAAGCTTTCAAACAATCAAAATGAAAGTTTCAGTACCTGTAGTCCGATAATGAGCGCATCTTTTGACGTTAATGGGATAACGTCATCACTTAAAATTTATGCATAATTAATTATGCAAATTAAAGTTTGAAATAGAAAACTGTAACTTTATGACAAAATTTCTTCTAATTTCTTCTTTTAGACTCTATTCTTAATTACAGTATATTCTTATTTGAGGCTGCAAACACATGTTTTCTACTAATTTCAGTAAAATTTGCTGCAGTTTTGTGCAAAATAAAATTTTTGAAAAATCCAAGATGGCGGCCAAGATGGCGGACATGTTGTGAAACGACTGTTGCCATAGCAACAGTTCTTAATTAAAACTTGATTGTTGTTATGGAAAATAATTAGCTAACCCAAAGCTGCTTGCATGCCAAAGCTTGATCTTTTATGTGCAACTATTTGGAAAATCTATGGGGGGTCCAAATGACCCCCCACCCCCTTGGGTTAATTTGTTACAGTAAATAGCTTGGTCGTCCGAGGTTTAAAGTCCTAACAACAAACCAGCGTCCGTCTCAAACATTAGATATAGAACTGCTTTAACAAGACATAGAATATGTAACCACTCACTTTAAATGGAAAGGGAACGATAACAATACCTTTAATACACTCTTTTTGTTTTAAAAGATATTTTTATAAGAAAATCGAGACTGAGATTTTTCCAAATATTTAAGAAAATGCACGGGCTGAATTAAGAACATCCTCAGGTTTCTTGTCAACCTCGTTCCCAGGCTCTTCCATCTCCCTGGTTGGGCCTGGTCACGTGGCACTCACATTCTGGACGCTAACAAAACCTAAACGTAGAACTAGAAGATGAGCTTAAGATTGATTTTTGTTCTTATTTAGTCTTGTAGACAGGAAATATTTTATTTTCATCAAAACAAACCAACAGACACGTTCGTTTTATTTTTTAAGACCCAGAACCTGAGTGCCACGAGTGACACTGACCAGGGCCCAGTTGTTCGAAAGTGGGCCTTAAAAATGGCCGGCAAAACTTTGACTTGAATTTCTTTATCTCAGAACACGAATTCTTTATAAAGTATTGTTGAAACACTTCAATGAAACCCAGTTACATAAACCCAAAATGTCAGCCCAAATCTGTCTGTAAATCCTGGGTTTCGAACAACCAGGCCCAGACCCAACTCGGGAGAGGGAAGAGCCTGGGAACGAGGAAATAATTTGTCCTACTTATCACCTGCAAACAAAGGCCGAAAATGAGATGACATATGTAGGGGGGTGCTCCCCATTAGGGTGGGGTGTGCTGCTGGGACCCCAAAAGCCTGACCCTGTCCCTGACCAAGAAAGGCTTTTTAAAAAATGATACCCTGTATTTGACTCAAAGCAAGAAAACGTACCCTGTTCTTGACCAATTTGGTAGCATATTTTTTTTATTGAGAATCTGTTTTACACATCAGTCGTTGTGCTTTGGATATAACATCTAGTTGAACAAAATAGCGTCTGTTTCGGAATTCGGCCCTTTGCAAAACCTTTTATTCTAAACAAACATCGTGTTTTCTATACCCTGTTCTTGACAAAAAGGTTTGGTTACCCTGTACTGTACAGCGGCACACACCCGTGTAGTCAATATATGGGAGTACCCCCCGGGTGTAAAACCCACATGCACAGGATTACAAACCCCTGCCACACTTACAGCAAGTAATGAAGTTGGCCACCTGTACCCAGGCTCCAACGGAAAGCTCCGAAGAACTGGGTACGAGAATGCGTCGAATATTCAGAAATGGCGTCGGTAGAGCAGCAAGTTTGCCGCATGTTACTCACCTGGCTGCACAGATTCTATGAGAGAATCGTATTTGTTTAGCATTACTTTTGAAGTTTTGCTAATTCTTTTTACTTGTTGTCGAGATTCTCTGTTCAATTTTCTGCTGCATGGAGTCGTTTGATGTATGTGGTTGACCGTTGACGCCCTCAGTAGCATCTGTTCCGCGTCCGTTCACTCATTTGACATTCAATAATTTAACAACATGGTATTGTTGCCGGAGAACTATGGTTGTCTTTACATAGGTAAGTAAAGAGCTTAGAACACAGATTAATAATGCCTGGTCCGCGAGAAGACAACCAAATTGTAGATGGTCTCAAATATTTCAGTCTCAGATTTTTCTTGTTTTAAAAGTTGTTCTTGTATTTGTAAGAAAAGGCGTGTATTACGAAATGCTTTTGAGTACAGTAACTGTCACATAACAACTGCAAAAGTACTGCCTGTGATCAGGGAAAAAGAGACAGAGAAGAAAATGACGGCACAGAAGCGAATATTATCACAAACCTTGTCAGCTTTAAAGTGTTAATATTAAAATAAACTGTCAAATAATTTGTTCAAACCAGCTACAAAGGCACTATGATTTAGCGCAGTAAAACTTGAGATAAAATATATTTTCAGTATTAATTAAAGTCATTTATGTATCAAAAAAGTTGCCACCATGCCTGCTATAAGATCTATGCAGGTCCCTGGCCCCCATCCTAGACATTAGCGAAAGCTAACCATTAGGATTTAAATGTTTAAAAGTTTACTTGAATATATGAAAGTTGAAAGCAAATAGAAAGCTAATAAAATATTTATGACTGTAAAATTCAGCATTGATTTCTTGTGATTTGCCCCTTTTCAGACTGTACATGGAAGGATATCTTGGCAGCATACAGTTATACTTTATCAGGGATAGAAAGGAAAGAGATTCAGGCAAAGGTCGAAGCTGTGTTTGGAGGCTCGAAGCAATGGCTTGCTTGTTTCTCAGTGAGGTCAGCCTTTGATCTGTTTCTCTCAGTTATGAACTTTCCAAAGGGCTCGGAAATTATCTACACAGCCATAAACATCCCAGACATGTCAGAAATAGCTGAGCACCATGGTTTAAAGGTTGTTCCAGTTGATGTCGATATTGATACTCTGTCACCAAAGGAAGAACTTCTGGCACTTGCTGTCACTGATAAAACTGTGGCAATTCTTGCGGCACACATATATGGCAAATGGATTGACCTCCAGAGCATTTTCAAAATTGCAAGACATTACGGTTTATATGTTTTGGAGGATTGTGCCGAGTGTTTTCATGGTTTGAAAATGAAAGGTGACAAGAGGTCGGACTTGGTATTTTTCAGTTTTGGGTCAATCAAATACAATACTGCTTTGGGGGGAGCAGTTGTAAAGGCTAATGATCCCCAGATCTTATTAAGAATGCGAGCAAAGCTGGAAAGCTATCCTTGCCAAACACACTTGACGTACTTCCAGAAACTGATGAAGTACTCACTGCTGATGATGGGAATGAACAGCCCGACCCTTCGCTGGCTAGCAATAAGCATATTTCATCTATTGAAGTTTGAATACCAAGAAGTGTTTATATCTTTTTTGCGTGGCTTCCCAGGAAATCTTGTGGCAAGTTTGCGGTATCAGCCTTCATCAGCTTTACTTGCATTGATGTTTAGACGGATAACAAATGCAAAAGAAGAAGACTTTGGACTTTGCAGGATGAAGGGTGACTATGTGAAAGAGCGAATGCCTGATGGAGTAGTTGTCCCAGGCTGTAACCCCAAAGTGGGTAACTACTGGTTATTCCCAATCCTGGTGGTGAGTATATGGATCTGTCCCTGAAGGTGCAGCAATACAAGCAGCATTTTTCTCCAACTTTTTATGCAACATTCTTGCAGTGCACATTGAGACCTAAGCAACTTGTCCATTTATACAGTATTTTGGTTGATTTACAGATTTCTTTAGCAAGTACATTCATGTATGTACAGTTGATTATTATATTACTAACTTCAAATCTTGTTTTAAACTAATTTTCAAGCTTGTTATTTCATCAGAGTGTACATTGCATGCCCTTTAAAGACACGTAAACTACTCACTAATTAAACTCTACAACTAATTAATCACAACTGCTTGTCAAGGTGCGAATTAAGGATTTTTTTTTTGGCTAACAAATTTTCTGTTTTTGCTTTGGGAAATGAGAATATTTTCATATAAATTCTTACTAGAAATTTAAAGACTGCTTAGTTGTTGGCCTACAAATCTGAAGTTTTGTCCTACTTTTCACCATTTGTAGTCCCTTAATTCCCACTCTTCTTGTTAGGCCAGACTTTTTTACATACATGTAACTGTTTTTTCAAGATCAAATGTTAGGGGTCAGAAATAACAAAAACATTAAAAAAGGAACAGTTTGAATCATATTAAAGATTACTAAACTTTATTATTTTACTAAAGTTATTTGACTGCATTTTCATGTTTGCAGGACAACCCAGTTGAAGTAGTACAAGCACTTGAAAAGGAAGGAATTGAAGCATATATTGGTGCTACCCAGCTTCGTACTGTAAAGAGAACCCAGCCAGATAGATGCGATGTACAGCCAGACAAGGCAAACTCCAATGTAACTGGGTCTCCACCCGACCTAGACCTCTCAAGAGGTTACATGCTGTCAGATGTTGAGGTCGGAGCAGCATCAGCTGGTAGCCATTGCTTTGTTGATAATCGATCTTTAGAAACAAATCAAAGCCATTCTGCCGAAATGGGAGGTTACAGCAAAGTGACTCCTGAGTTACAATCACATGACATGCATAATCATATCTACAGTGGTGTTAACAGAAATGTTAATAGCAGTGCTGGTATAAAGGGTGCAAAGAGTGACGTTCTCTTTCCGCATAATGCCACATTCCTTATTGATCATGTCATTTATTTGCCAGTTCACAAGCGTGTTCCAATTTGGTATCTGGATAGTATTTGTAATGCAGTAGAGAAAGTGATGCGGAATCGAATTGCAGTCAAATTGAAAGGTAACAAAGGCAAAGTTATCATTCCATCAAAACTGTGAAGAAGCCAAAGTAATTTCCATTGCACTTTTCAACTAAGGATAATATTTGGAAGGAGTTTTGCAGTTGTTTGGTTACAGATTGGGTTGTGTTTAGTTGTAGTCCTGCTTATCAAACAAAATGAGCCGACTAAGGGAGAAAAATTTATTCCTAAACAAATTTATGGAAATTTTTCATGTCAAATGGAACATTTTTCTGCTCAATGGAAGAGCTGCAAATTGATTGGTGTGCTTGACTTTAGCGCACTCTCCACAACAAACAGAAAATGTTGTTTCATTCAGGTACTGTCAGGTACTGTCAGGAACCAAAAAGCAGAATATTCCATTTCTGAAACTTTTAACTGGAATCATTTACAATTTTATCCAGTGGAATTGGAAAATGTAGTTAAATCTTAAAGGAAAGCAATTCTGGATGAACATTTGCATGACCTAGTATTTTTGCCTCCTGAAGGGGTAATCAACTGTCTGAAGACAACATTCCAAATTTATCAGATTTACAGTGCTTCTAGCCAGGCTCATTCTAGTTGGATGATATTGAAATTGTTTTTAAAATAAGTTTTTATCTTGAATTGTAAAACTTAGTATGGAACTTTATGAGAGGCACTTTTTTTGAACATGCTTTACAGTCTACTATTAAAGACCTTTAGATTTGACTACGAGTACAACTTCAACTACAAGTACAACTTTTTGGTACAACCAAATTCTTGACAAGAGTTTGCAAAATCATTGTTGGCTCAAATTTTGTGGCTGTCATCCTGTAATCAAACTCATACTCACAGTTGAATCTAGATATCTCTAGTATCTCTCACAGAGATACCCTGTGAGCAAAGATCTCCCATACATGAGAGATCTCTACCATACTCGCGGGGTGTCACAGAGATGTACCCTCAGGCATGTAGCTACCAATAGGCCAGGTAAGCCCGGGCTTACCAGTTTTTGTGAAACCCTAGGTAGCACTTTTCTTCATCCAATTTCTCTCATTTTGGAAAATGAAGCTACAGAACAGATAAAATGGTCCCCGGGCTTACAAGTTTTTCTGTTCTCACCCCTTTTTTCATCTTTTTTCTCTTATTTCGGAAAATGAAGCTACAGAACAGATAAAATGGTCCCAGGGCTTACCAGCAAAAACTGGCTGGCTACGCCCCTGACCCTGCATGTGTTATGTATGTGCATTGTACAGTATGTATTATATTTAGAAAGTAAAACACCAATGTTTTACAAAACCCTTTATTTTAAGAGGCAGACAGTTGTATAATTGCATGAATTCAAACAAGTTCATCTTCATGAAGAAATTTCTTTTTAAGTCAATTTGTGGGCATTATAATTATGTGGTTTTTTTTATAAAGCCAAATAAAATAATTAGTTGGGAGTTAGTTGGTTAGCATCCCTGTCCGACCATTGAAATGGCCCAGACCATAATTGTTTTGTATTAATTATTTTCATACTTTTTCTTTTAAAATATAAATCCCAAGCTTATAAAAACAATATTTAGCTGGTTTTCAGCCACATTCAAAGCTTTGATGGAAAGGTTATGAGTGGCAGACTGTTTTCAATTCTTTGTTTACACTGACATCACTGAGAAAAACTTAGTTAACCCAGTTGGAACCTAGGGCAATATGGTATTTCTATGCTTGCTGAATGGGAAAAACTAAACAACAATAATTATTGAGCAACACTTCAGAGCATGAATGCATTTCACAACAGATATTGGTCACTAAACATGAGAACACTTTAAAATGTATATGGCGTCAAAAACAAGAAAGTCTATGTCAATGCACGGTTTCTGCTCCAGTTGATTTGGTTTTGCAACAAGTCACACTAAAAGTAATTTCCGAGTATTTCCACGGCATTAAAAATTTCATTGTGCATAAATTATATTTATTGATTTCATGACCAGTGAGACTTGCAAAATTATGATAATGGCAGTGGTTAAAAAAATTCAAAACTCTAGAACTTTCAAACAAAATGCTGTTTACAGCCAGACTTTCTGGGAATACTCATACAACAGAGTTCTAAAATATTCAACAACTAGGGTCTGGTTGTTTGAACTTGGGTTAAATTTAACCCAGGGTTAGGCAAAACTAAATTCCTTTATCTAGAAACAAGTCCGGTCTTTCTAAAGTATAACTTGATGTACACTCCAAGGAAACCCAATTATGATAACCCGAAATGACAGCCCAAATCAATCTTTAAGGAGGTAAACCCAATCGTGAGTTAAACAGTTAACCCTGGGTTAGCGCTAACCCACTTTTGAACAACCAGGCCCAGAGCTTTGCAACATCAATAATTTAGATTTTTTGTGATTTCCTGTGCAAACCAAGAATAGAACAGGCATGTGCAGCATCGCATTCAACTTGATTTCACATGAAATGGAATATTTCCTCCACTCTAGTTTGAAAAAAAAAAATAATAAAAAATAAAAACCTTGTGCCAGACCTTCAAAATTTGGAATAAAGGATGCTGATTAGTGTTTAGTGCTTGAATGTAATACTTTATGAAGCTCGTGAAATTTATTTCCTTTCTGCCATGTGAATTATTAGTAGAGTCAGTTAAAATGATTTAGTTTAAAATGATTTTAAGGCAATAGTAGCATCCTGTACATTTCAGAATATGTTACCCATATGAATAAATATATTAGATCTGGTAGAGTCTAATTCCCTTTTATACAAGGATAAGTATTAAGTGTGTAATTCCCTTTTATGTGAGGATAAATATCATTGTTCAGTCTGTAGTTCCCTTGGATAGGGGGTAAAGATTAAATGAGGATAAATATTGTCAAGTCTGTAATTCACTTTTATATTAGGATAAATATCATTGTTCAGTCTGTAATTCCTATTTATATGATATATGAGGATAAATAATATTATTCAGTCAATAACTGCTATTTATGTGAGGACAAATTTAATATCATGAAGTCTGAAATTCCCCTTTAAATTTATGAGGATAAATATCATTGTTCAATCTGCAACTCCCTTGGATATGGGTATGAATATTGTAAGACTCAAAGATCAGGAATTTTTTTATACTTGAAAGTGTATAAATAACATGAATTGTATTTATTTATAATAACTGTAAGTAAATAGTTAAGTTTGTAATTATGCCTGTTAATTAAGTCTGTATGCTGCAAGGGTTTTTAAATAAACAACCTCTTTATTTGTAGTTGTAGTTTCAGTGTTTCTATTGTTATTATTAGTCATATTATTCTCATAAGTTTTGATGTGAAGTACTATAAACTTTTACAAGTTTCTGAATGGGGGTTTTGCTAAAAGGTGGCCCGTGGCCTGGCCCGTGACCCAATTTTTAAAAAGATCAATTTTAAGAAAGTAAATTAAAAAATATAAGAAAGGAGGGTAAATTAAAAAAATATAAGAAAGGAGGGTCAATTTTAGCTCTGTACCAAAGTCATGCATCAAGTATTCAACATTGGAAAACAAATTTACAGCCATAACAAGAACAAGAAATAGAGAAGGACTGGGTACGAGTCATAAAACTACTTTGCATGCTTACATCCGACAAAATTGCAACATACTAATGTGTTTACTCAAACATGATAACCTGCCTACTGCTTGCTTGTTTGC
>JAOBYH010113323.1:0-18483 GCA_025403525.1 Umimayanthus kanabou
AGAACACTCGTTTTCTCAAAACACTTTCTCGTGTTCTGCCGCGTCATAGCATGTTTCTAAAACTGGATAGAAACACAAGCAACGCTGTGTTATTCCTTTACTAGAAAATTCGAATTGAAATGATCATAGGAACCATAGGGACAATGAAACACCAGTTGGTTGTCAGTAATTACTTATCTATCAGTTATGGGTACTTAGCCTTTGAGATCATAGCTGACATGCTTTTCAGTGCGTTTCATTTAATCTACTGTAGTTGTTCCAGTCCATCAAATGCTAACTAGGACAAATGTGTGGTTTAATCAACAGAGTTATGATATAGTATGTTTTTTCAACGTGAGATTGATTAGAAGGCTACGTTTCAAGCGTTAGCCTTTGGTTAGAGCAAAAAAGCCCTGTTGAATTTAAGATAACTTTACTGGAATCGATCATTCGTATGGAACAAACATGCTCCAGTTTAGAACTGACCCAGAAGTCAAAGCACAACATGTATCAGTTGAACATTAGAAGAATGCAATCTATGATAAAAACTTATCCAGAGAGGGGCAGTACAAAAAGAACCGCTTATTAGAGTGAAAAGGAGCAAATCGTTAGTATGTTGAGTCGTCCACAAATGTCACTGGGAAAACATGTAATAAGTAAATACTAGCAACTGCAGAACTACAAATTTAAAGAATTTGTAGTCTTTGTGTTAATTTTATTTCGATTCTCTAAGGACCCCTATTGAGGAGCAGGTAAAAAACGAGTGCATACTGGCTAGTGGATATGAAGTATATTTCAAATACATTTCTTTGAACTGTGATTACTAGTTTTTGTTTTTGCTAAACTGTGTTTTTAAAAAAAATACAAATGCACAATGTCCGTTTTAGTCACAAAATCAGGGACATTGTTATGTGCAGGTGTCTGGGTCTCTAAACGGTCTTTCATTTTGTGCTATTTCAGATTAACTCGTATGGAGGAAAACTCAATTACACTGTGAAATATGAAGTACCTAGTGATGGCGGTTCCCCAGTGCTTACTGTTAAACCTGATGTGTTGATAAAAGTAAGTTGTCTTGTCCAGTAGTTAGATCTTGAAATAGTCGCATTGCACATTTGAAATTGTTGCATTGCTGAAGTTTGCATCAGTTTTCTCTTAAACCTCACTATTTTGTTAAATCATTACAGCAAAGTACAAGATGTGATTAAATGATGAAACTTTAATGTTAATTCAGTTTATTATTGAATCTCTGTAGTTTTAATAGGAGGGGGCCGAATCACTCATTAGGAATCTAAAAATCTCAGTAGCCTGCTATTTCAACCACATCACATTGAACAACCCACAGTAAAGCCAAACTGTTTTGCCAGATAAGAGAGGGAGAGAGCGAGGAGAGGGAGTGAGTGAGTTCTAGTCAACATAATTATCTTGATTATTCCCATGTTAATCACGTACTATTGAGAATATTATAAGCGTATGACGATCTGTCAAGTTCATCTCGTTGAAGAGTAATGATTGTATTGAAGATTGCTTTACTATACGTGACTGTAGGAAACTGTTTTCCTTGTATAGCAAGGGTTATTGGCTAAGTGCTGCTGTTTATTTTATACGTTTTGTTTCAGGGACAAAATGGCCTGCAGATTCAGTACAAGAGGCAACTACAGCTTCAACCTGGAGTCTTACATCCAGTCATAGTGGACCTTACTGAGGTTGGTATGGTCAGAGGAAAGACAGGGAAGTGCCAAGTTAATTTTCTAAGTCAAAAAATTTGGAATTTGTCTTCGACACACGTTTATGGTGGTAATGTTTTCTAACTAAAAAACGTATACTTTTCGAACAACCTTTGAAAAGTATTCTTGAGACACGCTCTGGTGTGCTGGTGTCGATCCTTGTTGTGCTGTGTTACATTTTATGAAACGTAAGACGATTTGAGATTTATTGTTATCTCGTCTTGGCGGTAAGACCCTGGTTAACAGAAATATGCTTTTGTACATTTTATGATTTTGTTGAATAATGCTATTTAGTGAATAAAAGTCAGAGAAACGTTAGGTAAGTATATATATATTTTTTCAAATGAGTGGGAACCCTGCATATATACATTATCAATTGTACATACCGTTTGAACTGTTCTGTAGATTACATTCCTTTTGTACAGTGACACTGAAACCAGCAACAATAAAGATGTCATTCAATTTAAGGGCCTGAATAGAGGGACATTTGTGTTTGCCATTTGAAGGCTGATCTCAACTCCCATCAGTTTAATAATAACTTGTTATACACATTCAAACATTGCATCAGCCTTTCACCATCTGACCTGTCTTTGTACTTTTCTACTCCAAAACGCTTTTTTAATACCGATGAAACGCATAGTTATATACAGCTTTGGTACATTGGTGGATACCTAGATTGAAATGAATTATTGGTTGTCAAAACGGAAGGAAGAATGGAAGATTTTGCTAAGGAAAATATTAAAATTGAACAATCAAATTGCAAGATGAGAAACCTGAGTAAACACCCAAGCTAACAAGACCTGTTTTCTTCCACTTTGATACACATAGAATGCCTGGGAAGAAAGCAGTAAGAGCGGAAATCTGACACGTGCGGATTTTATGTCGGTTCTCTCCAATGTGGAGTCCCTAAAACTACGAGCTTCTTACAGCACTGTTGTTAACGAAGTAAACATCCGTGACGTCAGTCTGGACATTGCTACTCCCAGGTCCCCTGGTCCTGGGGCACAGATTGCTACCAGTGTTGAGAAGTGCGAGTGTCCTCCCCAGGCCACTGGTTCCTCATGTCAGGTGAGGCTGCGTTCGGGGGGTCTAATTGACCGATCCTGGGCTGATTTGTTAGTAGAAATGGCTTGGCCATTCTAGGGTTAATAGACGTAGTTGGAGGGGACATTAATCGTTCTCTTTTATCCAGGATTGTGGTCAAGGCTTCACCCGAGGTGCAGATAACACATCGTGCGTCCCATGTCAGTGCAATGGTCATTCGGATGACTGTGACCCAGTGACAGGAGAATGTACAAATTGTCAGCACAACACAAGAGGTATTCTCAAATGGTTCCTTCAGCAGAACATTGTTTGTTGTAGTAAATACAAAACCTAAGCAGGGTTTGACTCCGACTTGTTAGATTTGATGGCCAAGGCGTTTCAAGGGAATAATTATCTCTTTCAGTTAAAAATAAAACTGAAGAGCTTATTTTACACCTTTGTGCAGCTAAACAATGCACAATACTGTCTATCCTCAGACAGGAATGTTACACCGTTGGTCATGTATCCTGAAGTGCCATCTTAAAATAACCATACATTTCTCGAGAAGAATAGGATAATCCCAGCGTTGTAGTGAGATTATTGTCCTGTCGATTTGAATGTTCACTGCTTCACTTAGCGCTCATATGTGCTTCTTTGGCGTACTAGAGCAAGAAAGGGTGCATTAAAATAGCTTCCGAAGGATCTCAAGGGATGCGCTAGAATAATGAGATAAGGGTAATCAAAACCCCCTAAACCAACTGGGGACAATTGACAACCAGCTGTTAAGTACCCACAATAGAGATAGTGACATGCGTTGTCGTAAGAACGAGTTCTTTAATGTTTAAACTGAAAGGTGTAAGGCGTATGTGATATTGTTATGAATTGTTGACGTTATTCGTGAAGTATGAAGTACACGGTGTTTTCCACTGAGTCGAACAATGGGACATTTTTGTGTTTTCTCCGCGCTTACTTAAACAATTCACTATTGATAATTCAAGAATAATTGTGCCACTCAATTTTAATCATTAAATAACGCACATGATAGTCTCTGTAGGTAAACAATTAAAAAGCGTTCATTGTTGTTGATTCAGTTTTGACTATAAGTGGCACACGATACAGTCACAATTCTCAACATCATGTTTACAGGCCCCAAGTGTCAGCTGTGTGCTAAAGGTTTCTATGGGAATGCATCTGTTGGAACTGCAGACGCTTGCAAAATGTGCGAGTGTCCTCTTGGACGACCAACGAATAGCTTTGCTACAGAATGTGCACTTGGATCAGATGGCAAGTTAAAGTGTGTGTGCAAGCAGGGATATGCTGGCGAAAGGTGTGAACGTTGCGCTAATGGTTACCATGGTGATCCAACCACACCTGGAGACTACTGCAAGCCCTGTGACTGTAATGGCAATATAGACCCGACCGTTAATGGAAGGTAACTAGTTATTTTGTTAAGTATAGGTTTGCTGCTTGTTTGAGGATAACGCACGTTTAAAAGAAAATTGAGGTCTATTTACTAAGTAGTATAATCATCATTTAGTGTCTTCTGCTGAAATCTGAAAGTTATTTATTCATAATGTCTAGTGAATTGAAAAAAAGGTTTTACATGTTTTTCTGTAATACCAGACCAATGTTGCATTGCTTACTATTGCCCTGCTATCTGAGAAAAAAATTAATGGTAAAATTCAGAAAAATCATATACTCTATTCCTTTGAACATTATATATAAGCTGCTGGGACCTACCTAAAAAACTGTAAATGCTACTGTATTCAATAGCTCTTAACAATGCTTTTTCTTTTAGTTGTGACCCACTGACCGGAGTGTGCCTGAAATGCGTCAATGGAACGACCGGCGACAAGTGTCAGAACTGCCGTGAAGGCTACTTTGGTGATGCCGTCATAGCAAAGAACTGTACACGTTGCAAATGCAGTTCCTGTGGTGCCCAGACATCTGTGTGCGATACATTCAGTGGGGCATGCCTTTGCAAGCCCCATGTCACTGGAGACAAGTGCACCACTTGCAAAGTAATGACATGTTATTGTTATTATTATTATTATTATTATTGTTATTAGTATTTATATTATTACTATTACTGTTATTATTAATATTATTGTAAATACATAGAGTTCTTGATTTATACATGAAAATCGTTATTATCATTATTATTATTATTATTTGATTATTGTTTGGTAAACCGTGTTTTTCTTGCTCTTACATTTTGTCAATTTTAGGTTGAACTTTACTATGTTGAAGAAACTTTAAGAGAACGTTCGAAACGGACGCAAACAGATCATGATCCATTACTTGTTTTAATGGAAGAACTTAAATCTAACTGGTTTTAAGATTGTTGCTGGGCTTTTTTGTTTTCATTTTTTGACTATGTTATACTCTTAGCTATTTTACATAAACACATACACACTCCATAAATTGTTTCTAAAACATATATTTAATCAATTAAAAAGTTGCAAAAATTTTAAAAATCTAGTTATTAATGATTGATGATGTATCAGTTTTGGAAGTCAATACCTGGAAACGCTTTTGCTTCATTATTTTGAAAAAAGAAGTTTATCACTTATTGCGACAGATTCAAAAGGTCATGGATTGCATTTATCTTTAAGAACCTCGTGTTTTTGCAATTTGTTGTGGAATGCCTCTGTCCAATCCTCCAACTGCATACAGCAAAGATGTATCGTAGATTGTCAGGTTAACACGAATGTGTGATTGCAACACACAGCCAAACACCTGGAACTTCGATAGCTGCCTTGGGTGTGAAGATTGTGGCTGCAGTGCGGCGTCAGAAGGCCCATCTTGTGATATCAAAACGGGACAGTGCCGGTGTATACCTACAGTCACTGGACGAACTTGTGATCGCTGCATTGCCGGCTTCTGGGATTATACAGAACAGGGATGCAAACGTAAGTTTCTTTTGTTTGAATTGTCTGTTGTTATCTATCGAATATACCCGAGACCTCGAAGTCAAGCAAAGTGTTTTGTTTCTATTGTGTTGCATTGTTTATTGGTTACTGTGTTATTAGTTTATATATGCCTTGAGTGGTGTTTCAGTTTTCCTCTCTCTCTTGTACTTGCGCCATTTAGGCGCATGAGGCCAAAATGCACTTGCTCCATCCATTTCTGTATTTGGCCATGTTTCTCTCCTCCTCCCATGACGCACTCCAGTCTCTGTCCTCTCATTCTCAACTGTTCTCCGCCGTGTTGTTCTTGGTCTGCCTCTTTTCCTTTTACCTTCAGACCGCCATGTTGCAGTGACTCTTCCACACGTGACCTAACCATTTCCACCACCTTAATTTCAGCTTTCCACAGGTCTGCAACTATTTTGCATTAGATTAAATATCGATAAGCTTTAGGAAACTGGAAGGCTTATATAACTATCTGAATGACAATTGTGCTCATTAAGAAATTCTTTCTGGAAATAGATATGAATATAGTGTGTTTCCAGGTAAGTTCTGACCTCATATGTCAACTTGTTCGTTAAAACGGTAATTGGATAAACAATGTCTTAGATCTAGTTGTCAGAATTCTTTGTCAAGGTCGGTACTAATGTTTTGAGTTTATATTATGTGTTTGGGTAGACGAAGAGATTGCCATGCTAAATCTGCTCTCATCCTTTGATTTGATAAATTTCTTCTTATACTGAAACTCTTACAGTTTGTTTTAGGTTTAAATAGCCAGGCATCGCTATTTCCTATTTTGAGCCTGGGAAGTCCAGATAGAAACAAACTTAACACCGCAAAGCATGTCGGTAGTATATTGGACAAAATGTAAGGTGGTCTACCATAGATATTTAGGTGCCAAAAGGTTTTTTTAATTATAGAGGACTGCCATTGATAAGTAATGCCACTAAAGGCATTTTATCCTCTGGAATTATAAAGTTGAAATGTTGAGGTCAAAGTTCTTAAGTTATACCTTGTGGTAATGTGATAATTTCAAATATTTAGAAGAAATAGTGTGAGAAGCCCTTTACTGTGTCAGTTTAAGTTGTTTAATTTCTGATTTACTCTTATGGCAGCCTGCAACTGTCCGGGAGGGCCGGAAAACATGTGGGGGTTCTGTGACGTAAACACTGGCCAGTGCTGTGTCCCTGGAGGAAACTGTACCATATGTCCTCTCGGATATCGTGTTACTGAGAATGGTTGTGAATTCTGTGGAGATTGTGTCAAGAGACTGTTGGCTACTGCCAAAGCGCTAGATTATAATGTAACTGAGGTATGTGTCTTGACACGAACATGCGAACAAAAGTTTGCTGTTGTTACCGTCATATAGACCCTTCTCACCCTTCTTGAGTCAATCGAAAACCTAATGTTAGCACTCTGTAAATTCCAAAAATGGAGAGAGCAGGTGAAAGTTAGTAAGTGCCGAAAATTTGGGGAATTAATGTTGAAAACTGTGGCACTGGTAAAGTTTTTAAAAACTGAAAATTTAATAGAGAATGTATATTTGCGTTGGGCGGGCATTGACGCCCTTCCAGCCCCGATCCCTTGCAAACTCCTATACATTCTCTTTTCAAATTTCGGGGTATTTTTTGTTTTCAAAAACCTCATTAGTATCACAGTTTTCAATATTAAATCCCCAAATTTTCGGCACTTGCTAACTTTCACCTGCTCTTTCCATTTCTGACACTTACAGAGTGCTAACGTTAGGTTTTCAATTGCCTCAACTGAGAAGCGTGAGAAAGGTTTACAGTAGTGGAAATTCAAATAACCAAACTCGTAGGAACAACGTCAACTTTAATCCCAAATTCTTGAAAATCAAGATTACGAGCGAATTTACAAAAGAAATAGGTACCTCTGATGGATTAAATTGAAGAGTTCACAAATGCAAAAGTGATTACTCGCAAGTAACACTACTCTAAATCAAACGTCGAGTTTGGAAGGTGATTCTCTACTTTGATATTTTACAGTGGATATCCTCCCATTCATTCCATAGGTTCTGTCAGTATTACACAGTTACGAGTTTTATCTATTCCAACTGGTCTTTTACTACACTCAATCTCACCCTCCGCAACGTTTTACTCTGATCACTGAATGCTGGACCACTTGTGAAAAAAGGCGAAATTTTTTGTAACTTTTAAACTCAAACACAGTGTACATAGTTCTTTCAATTTTACTGTATATTTTGTAACAGTATAAACTTGTGTTTTTAGGAACTGATATGTTTTTAGAGTATTTCGGAAAATGGTAGTTCAGCATATGATGACTCTACCATATCATTTTGGTTTAAAACAAGTTGCCTGATTTCTCCTGCTGGCTGAAAGTACGTGAAAAGTGCTTTTTCTTGCTACTGGTAATGAACGAAGACTGGGATTTTCCTTCAGACACTCGTACATGATCACATACAGTTAAATCTCGATAACGGGAGTCCTCGATGTAATGAGCTATGTTTTTCTCTTACGTTATTTTCTTATTGATTAATTTCTAATAACTCACTTCCTATAAGTTTAACTCAAGTCGTTGTTCATTTCCTAAGAAGATTCGAGCTATCGGGCGTCAAATCTATGTACGCAACATTCAGTAGTTAAGATAGCCAGTGTGGACAAGATAACTGATTACTAATACAGTACGTAATTATTGTTTTATTGGTACCACAGTGTTTTATATTCTCTTTTGCTAATTTGGTTTGCATGACAAGAAAACAACCTTGAGTAGTTACGGGGATACGTTTCTTCAGGAAGATTTTTAAACGTTGCTTTTAAGATAAGTGTTTGACAGCATTTAGAAGATCAATATCTCCTTCCCCCTCCTTTGGCGAATCTTAAAAAACGTAACAAGTCCGTGTACATGGCACTCAAACTAATCACCCATCCTTCATCCTTTTTTGCACTCGCGTACACCCCCTTTTCTATACTTTTAATTGGCGCGCGACTAAAATAAATCGTTTCTTAAAAAATCATCATGTAGAGCAGGAACAAACAATATGATCAAACAACTTGACGTGCTTTGCTTTATTACTAAACATCTCAAAGCTGGAACTCTGCGTTTTACATAAAGTCTTTTATGTTACCAGCGTCAACGATTTTGTCACACCTTAGGCGGTCAGCACAGGAAATCAGTTCAATATTTAATTGATTTATGTTTTGAAGATTGTGGAAAATAAACGATTTGTTGAAATCAAATTTGGTGGTATTAGAATTATACTGATCTCTATTCCATTCTCATGGGATCTGATAAACCTTTTTCAGGTACTAAACAGGTTAAAGAGTGGGGCAGCGGGTTTGTTTGCTGAACTGAAGCTGGATAAGATAAACGAGACACTCTACAGGTAAATGGGAAATGCGATACTAAAGCTTGCAAGCCATTTCATTGCTCTAATTCTTGAAGGAGGCTTTGTTTTCCTTTCGTCATTTTCCTTTTAGAAGTGTGTAATGTATATAGAATATCACACATACATACATACTATAACAATATGAGATGACACCTGGTAGTGTAGTTAAACTTTCTTTTTTCTATATTTTTGCACCAGCACTTGGAATCATCAAATTTGACCATTACATATAATTAAACTGGATACAATTTTCGCTTTGATACATTAGCATGTTGTTCGCCACTCAAGTCTCTTTTCCTTGTCTTGTTTTTGAAGCCCAAGATGGAGCTTTTTCTAATATGCGCCAATTTGTCATTGTGATTGCTTTTCCTTTATACATATATTTTGTGATTAGACGAACACGTATTTCTTCATACTGCGTAATGTTGATCAACCTGTTGCTCATCGTTATCACTACATTATTTTTGTTTCTAGTCTTATTCCACCCACAAACAAATACAATATGACAATGGAAAAGATGGCTGTGCTCATTGGATTAAGAGATATGCAGAAAAATAGTAAGTATGACATCCTCTGTATCCAAGCTTATCTTTCTAGCAGCAACGTCAAAGGCTGATTGAAGTCAAACAGCACGAATTTGTGTGCCATCCATCAAACAATCGAGCAATCAATAGACTTCATTTAATGAGGTTGACACGTGTCAGTAATAATCCGATAAACTGGTTGCCCTTGGATCCGGAAATACGTAGGTAGTCTGAAATGTTATTTTGTATTAAGTTCTGTTCTTGTAAGTTTTAGTTTCTAGACTGTACAGTCGAGGGGCTTCAGTTTGTCCTGATTCCTAAATAATATTTGGCATTTTTAGTTACGTGAAAATTGCACCAGTCCCTCACACCAAACAATAGTCAATTACAGACATATTCAGCGTACTCGCCCACGCAGAAAAACAGTTTTTTTCAAAACTAGTCTTCCAATAGTCAATTATGCCTGGAATATTTGAAAGATTCAAGATGGTGGTAATACTATTTATTTAATAATGGCAATAAAACACAATAGTAGTATGGTGGACAATAGCCTCGTGAATCGGTCTTTGGAGTATAAGAACATCCTTGGCTACTTCTCTACTATACTGTATTATCCCACTCTTATGAAGTTCATAGGAAAAGAAACCAAAAGGAAACATTCTGCAATAAAATAACATAATGGAAGTTATTGAAGGAAATTACTAACAACAAATATTAAACATTCAGTATGTTCAGTTCGATCATGTTGTTTTTCTTAAAGTAAGGAAATGTAATGTCACTGGGTTATGAAGTAAAAGGGGGGTAGTTGGGGAGGTGGACGATGATTGAATTGCGAATGCATGTAGGAAGAAGAGCTTTTGGGATTATCCAAATACATCGGGATGGGGGTGGGGACTTTAATACCATGCGTGGTAACGGTATGGGTATTTTCTGCCAGCCAGTAGTGCTTTGCGCTGCCGGATACTGTTTCAAGATGACTATACTACCAGCTATGTTGCGTTTGCTAGATGCTGGTAACGCGCCTGGTGTAGCCTCTAACAACACCTTGACCAAGAGAATAGATGCATCTGAAGAAAGAACCGACAAAGCAAGAGAAGGTGTTGCGGAACTCATTAAGAAGTCCAGACAATCCACCAAGAATGCTACATCCACAAAAGAGAAGGCTCTCAAGCTCGAACAGGATGTTCGGAATGCCTTGAACAAGACAATAGGTAAACTTACAACCTTATGCATCGTCACAGTATCGGTTGAATATAGCACACGTTGAAATGGGCAGTGTGGCTAAATAATTTTAATCATATCTTATACTGAAAGTATTTACTTGCAAGATTTTACTCGTGAAATAAAAATGAGTCAAGAGAGCTCATGCGTGTTATCCACAGATAATGGACAACTTGTTGGAGCCATCTTGAAGGATGCCTACAGAGTTACCCGGCGTTTTACATTTCCGCTACTTTGTTTTTATGCGTTTTAATTCCGTTTGTTTTTGTTGCTGACCCTCGGATCGATTATTATAGTGTTAATTCACTACTTAAGGAACTTAGAAACCGTATATTGCAGCGCTTCCTTCATTTCTTTTATTACGTGTGCACGTCCACCACTTTTCTGGCAAACCAAGCGCACATACGCATTCTGATTCGACCATTTCGAAAATTTTCTGGCTTCTCTAAAAGAAAATGGTTTATCGAATCTATACCATTTTTTTTCGTTTACTTTCACTAACAAATATAACTGATTTGTCGAGCTGGGTTTTTTTTAAATTTTTATTTCCCCCTACACTGCCACATGAATTCATCGCTGACGCCAGTATCTCACAACTTTGGACCTTGGAAGCGAAAAGTCACATAACATACTTTCGATTTAAATTTTGTGTAAAAGTTGACGGCCTTCTTTTTGTTTTGATTTCGTGCTCATTAAGGCTACATTTTGATCGTTTCTGGTTTGGGCTCAACCTCGTACCCAGGTTCTTCCCTTTCCCGAGAGATAAGAGCCTGGGTACGATGTTGGTTTGGGCTATGCGACGCCATCCAAGACGTGAGTGTATATCCACGATATCCCCTTTTCTGTCTTTATACCTGTAGCAAAGGGCATTTTAAGAATATACAAGACTAATTTATTGAATGTAACTTAAAAAGTAAAGATTGATTCAGTTAAACTTAAACACCTTAAAATTTAACCTTCAAAGGCCTTTTTTGTTATTACTGCAAGATTAAAACTTATCTTGGCTAAGAATTTCAGTCAAGAATGAGTGATACAAATATCCGCTGTTTTTGTTTGGAAATTTTTTCCAGTGCATACATAACCAAACTTCAATTAACTTATCTCAGAAAATACTGATGTTCTGAAGTTTTACATCTCTAGCAATTGTTAGTTTGGCCCAAAAGACCGCCGAGCTGCTAAAAGTGGGAACAACCAACCAAAGTTTGCTTGTTGAGGAAGGAGAAAAAATATTGAAGGAGCTTCGAGACCGTGACTTCACAGTAGTAAATGTAACGGCAACTGAGGAATACAATTTGGCGGTCACAGGACTTCAAAATGCCCGACAAATGCTCAACCAAACTCTTGGTCTCTACAAACAAACCCAGGAAGCAAACAAGACTCTGGAAATGTTGAGAATGAAATTCCGCCAGACTCTTGAGACAACTTTAAAGACCCTGGATGATATAAGCAGATCAGAGAAACTAAATGACAAAAGCATGTCGTACGACTCGGAGGTGAGACTGATAAAGTACGTCTAAAACTACAAAGCATTACAATATGTACAGTACACTATTACCATTCACATACATATTATTGCTGGTGCGATGCACTCAGTTGTCCCTGGAGCCCCCAGCGGATCGCAACTAAGAATGGTAGTGAGTTGTGTTATGTTTACCCTGTGTATGTCCTACATTATTCCCTGAACACCCGTTGGATGTTAGGTAATAAATAGAGAAGAGGTACGCAGTGAGTCTGCAATAATGGAATTTGCAATAATCATGACATATCCAACACGTGTAAATCAATCAGGTGACAACTTACGAAACTCGGAATTAAATTTTTCTTGATAAATTTTTTTCCTGCTCAAATCTTTCTAAATCTAAATATATTCTGTGCAAAAAGTCTCCCATAAGGGATATATGGCACAGGGGGGGTCAGCATTCATCTCAATCGTAGTATTGACTATGAGAGATCAGGACCGCAATGTCGATCTCTTGTGCCAATTGGGCCCTGAAAATCTCCACTGAGTGGCACTGCGAAGATGGTCGGGCAGGTTGTTCAACTCAGGGGCAGTCCGCGGGAAAAAAATAAGATCTATAGCAGTTCTTGTTTTCCATAATGTTTCTGAAGCGGTGCAACAGTTACATTATCCCTATATATTTTTAGAGGCAGTCAAATGGTATGTTTTCGTTATTGTCTTTGGTAGAAGACAGCAGTATTCTCATGCCTTTTGAAATTGCTCGTGTTTGATAACTCTGTTTAGACTAACAACCTTCTAATATACATACATACATACATACGTACGTACGTACTTGCTCACGCATACACACATACGAGATGGAATGAGCACAAGCCAAGTGAAAACAGTAGAACTAGTCGAGTTCTGCGACTTAGGTTTAGCGAGAAATCAACAAAACGTTACAACATTAAACTGCCCTTTTTGTTTCAGACTGCTCTACGACAAGCCGGGGAGAAACGCGTGGAGCTTGAAAGTGCCTTGATGAAACTACAGGCCGTACTTCGGACTGCCAGTTACAAACTGCACAATGCTTCTGGCAGTTTCGATGTGAGTCTTTAAGTGTTTTGACAGTTTTCATAGCTAAAGGAGGTCTTAATTCCACCCTTCTGCACTATTCCCTTAACTTCACACACAGTACATATTCTCAAAAAATGATTGAGTAGGCTTCACCATCTATTCTAAACACTCAGAAAACAGCCCGAGTTCGGGTCCTCTGCCCACTGGCCATGCTGGTGTAAATAGCCTTCTGGACGGCCTTCCTGCCAGTTGGGGTTTTTAACCCTTACGATTCATTGTGTGTAACCCTTATAAGTTTTATAAGTAGGTGCTTATAGCAATATTCTTCTAGATATAACTCCCAACGTCCCTGAATCTTTATAGATTATGATGTTGTAGTTGTCGCTTGTACTTGTTTTCGTGCTTGACCTTCCTGTATCTAGTATTGTGTTGTAATATATTGAAACCTCCTGTAGTTTTCTTTCTCTGGTCCTTTCTCTTCACCTAACGATCAGTTATATGCAATGAAACAATAACTCTGGCTACTTGGCCTTTTTGGTCCCTATGGTTATTTTAGTAAGCTCGCACCTATCTCTTTCTAAACGAACTTTTTCGTTTAATTATAATTAAGTTTTTCATTGAGGTGACATAAAGATTTTTGTTGTTGTATTTGATTATTATTTCTTGGTTATAACCACCTTGCGGAGAACTGTCATTAGATAGTGTTCATTTGTCTGTATATGTGTTTATTTATTTATGTATACTATTCTATATATTTATATATTTCAATTTAATGATTGTATTCCTTTTTTCATTTTAGAACTTCAGTGGCAGTTTTCCTTACTTAGAAGATCTTATCCGCCTTGTTAATGAGCGGCTAAGAAATGTGACTACAGCTCTGGACTGGCTTGGGCCACTTGCGGCAAAAGCTGCCAACCATGCGAGAGATCTAGAAGATCAGGCCAACAGGCTGGAAAAGTTGCTGACAGACGTCTCTCAGTTCGCTCAGAAGGCTGTAAATGCATCAAATGCTTATACAAACCTTGCCGAGGCAATCAAAGAGGCACTGAAGATTGCGAGGGAGGCAGAAACAATTGCTATGGCTGCCCAAGAGGAGGTTGGAAAAGAGCTTTCGTGTTTGTGTTTGTTTGTGTTTGTGTTTGTATGTCTTTACCATCTTCACAACATTTACTACAGTATCTTTAAACCTAATAATAATAATAATTATAATAATAATAATAATAATAATAATAATAATAATAACAGTAATAATAGTAAAAATAATAATGTCAACAACAAAAACAATATACTTGGAAGAAACTGTTAAGCGACCTTTTATCAATTTCTTGACTCGTCTGTCTTAAGCACAGTCCCTTTACTATTTCAATTACAATATTGTATTTAAGCATCAAAATATTACACTTCAACTATATGATTTTTTTAAGATTGTAGTTTCACAAATTGTGCTTGTAATTTTAACTATTTTATGAATGTCAGTTTTATGAATGCAAATTGTCATTGTCCCGGAAAGGCCACCATGTGGAGCGGTTAATAAAGATATTGTATTATTGTATTATATGACAATAACAATATTAATAATAATAGTAATAGTAATAATAACAATAACAATAACGATAATAATAAAAAAATTGCTTTGTTTATACACGCTACAGTAATAGACCAAAATTACGATTTGTATCTCAGTTTTAAGCGTTACATTCCCCTTTTAAATGCCAGAAATGTATTGGATTTATCTCAAGAACTGCGACATCGGCGTAGTTTGTAAAACATTAGGTTAAAGAGAGAATGTATGATAAAATACACGTGGAACTTCCACGATCAATAGAAATTCAATATATTTTCTCTGTAGTTCTTCTTGTTGCTAGAAAGTTTGCCAGTGTCGCAGTTTTGGGATCAATGAATGCATCATTGAAAATGACAATAAATCTTTTAGACAAATTCGAGTTTTTTCTTTGATCTTGCTACTCAAATATAATTAAACAACATATCAACGCCAATCATGTGCGGAAGTGAAGTTGTTGCAAAGCAAAACCCTTTGTTCAACAATATACTGTGCTTTTCTGACAAGTCGAACCGAATGTTGCAACATAGACATTGCAGTTACAGGAGCAATGGTTTGGAATTTGTTTCCAAAGGATCTAATAAAGATAAAGTCCCTTCAATTTTCATAAAAAGGCTGAAGTTTTTTAACTTGCATCAAATGTTAACTGATGTTGTAAATATCTGATAATCCAACCATAATTCCTTGTACATTTATAATAAAATGGTCAATGTACCTTGATTGTATATTTAAAATTTATTTGGAGTTATTTTCAAGATACGAATCTTAACTTGGACGGCTTCCAGGCAGAACAAAGCTTAGGCATAAACCAAATCGATTCAAACTTTTATGTTAATTAAGTGTTTTAATAAAGTTTTTTCTTGTTATTATTATTATTGTTATTATTATTATTTGTTGATGTTATTAATAATTGTATTATCTGTTACTGTATCTGAAGTAACAGATAGTTTATCAAGTAAATAAAACATCGGCCATTAATATTTATATAAGTTTCTAACGATTCATGTAGAAACACACACTGCTTTATTGTTATGTGAACAAGTCAATCAGTGTAGTATGGATTACCAAATTCTTCACATACTTATCGACTAGTCTGCTTCATCTTGAATGCTCTGTGAGTTCAGGATCTCACGTAGTGCACAGTCACTAATCCACAAACGTTTACCATGATCGTTGTAGTCCCAAGGTATTGGCAAGAGAGCTGAAGATTCCAAGCTGGCAAGTAGCAGCCTTCTCACTACTGCTCGAGTTACTGAAGAAACTGTGGACAGAAATCTCACTCAACTGTTACAAGATCTGAAAGACAGAATAGAGAGAATAAAAAGAATGATTGGAGAGACTAGTGATTGTTTGATGGATGTAAACATAGCCTTCCAGTTCTTTGACTCGTTGAGTGATTTGGGTAAGTTGTAGGAATATGGTTTTAATTGCTTTTGCACTTCCTTCGTAGTTAATTTGTTTTTTGGATTTGGAGCTTTCGTTGTTAGATTTTCAGCTCTTCATATTTGAACTTGATAGTGCTGTTAACTTATTGGTTAAATATTCAAATGCAGCATTACTGAAAAAAGAGCCATTATAACTTGCTTAGAACTGATTGGGTTCATGGAGATCATTAAATGTCTTATTCCTTAGGAAGGTCCTACATTTGAGTATTTATGTCTAAATTTTACACACAGATAAACGAAAAATATGTGTGCTCAGAGGTCTAGTTTCTAGGCTAAGTTCCAGCTGCATACACTTGTAAACGTTTATTAAGTAGTTAAAAGTTTACCGTTTTTCAATCTATTTAGCATTTCATATAGAGTTGGTGAAACAACAAATTGCAGTGTTTCACTGATGTGTTTATTTCTTTATCAACGTGAATTTCTACCATTTTTGTATGGACAGTAGAAGTGTCTGTAATTTTCTAATTTTTGGTTTTAAGAGTGTCTTAAATTTGCTTCTCCGCAAGCTGCAAGAACCGTAACAGAGTTCCTACTGTTAACAATTTTATGCATTTAGTATGAGCGTTATCAGTTGAATGATAAAATTCAGGTCTTCAGAACAGAAATCATCCAACTGTAAATTCCAACCATTTTCAATGTTTTTTTTTTGTTCGCAGGTGAACGAGCAGTTGTAGCAGGTAAAAAAGCAACAAATTCGACAAACGTGGCCAATGAAGCATATCAAATTGCAAAAGATATTGAGGTAAATACAATTGCTTTTGCTTACAAGTCTAGATGTATTAGCATTTAACCAGCTTGTAGAAGGCTTTCTTAACAAGAAATGCCCAATGCTAATTGTTAAAGATACAGCACTTTGACAGACATTCGACCAATTTCTTCCAAAAGTACATCAAATTAAAGATTGTTGTTGTATGTGTGCACGGTTGTTTTATCAACAAATGTAACCAGACTGTGTTGAAGCATCGAAAATGAATCTACAATCCCCGACAAAAACTGTGAGACACATTGACATCCCCTTCCCCTTTTCGATGTTGTGCGTATTAGAAATGCTAGAATATGGTCATTTTCTAACTTTGTGTTGGGGAGAGGGGGTAGGAGACGAGATGTTTCAATTCGTTTCTCGGGGATTCTAGAATGGTTCTTTACAAATTTGTTAAACAGTTTAATGTTCTTCACACGTACAAATCTAGTATCAAGTATCATTGCATTGCCTTGTATTGTTTTGCAAGACCATTTCCATACGCTTTTCTGAAACCGCTCTCTTCTTGTAAGCTTGTCCTAGTATCGTCAGTTTTATATAAGTGTAAGTTTTACGATACAATTACTCGTAACCCACGTACATAATTATTTTTATTTCTTGAGGAACAGAACTTACATCATGTTGACTACATTTTAGCACTTCAAAGCTTTTTACTGATTTAGGGCTTTGTTTTTGCAAAGGACAAGCTGCCTGGATTGTCTGAGTTGACAGACCGCATTTCCCAGATTAAGAAGAATCTGAGTGAAGCGTGGGAACTTGTGCATGAAGCAGAAAATGTTACCAGAGAAGTTCAGATAGAAGTAAACGAAACCTCAGAATTGCAGAAAGCGGAAGTCAAGGAAATAGAAGATGAGATTTTCCAACGGCTCCAGAACATCCGTAATATGTTGACACAGGCTCAAAGGGTCTTTAGCACACTGGAACTGACTATGGAGTTAAAACCAGAGACAGCTGTATCGCTTCTTCCTCCACCGGTTACCCGCCAGTCACCCACATACAAGGATTTCTCTTTCCTAATGAAGACTTTATCCCACGATGGTGTGTTGCTTTACTATGGAGACAAACCGTCTCAAAGATTCAGAAGAGTGGATTCACCCGGCTGCCAGTCTGATTCCTATGCACTGATGGTGGTTGATTCATATGTGACCTTTGTGGTCTGTCAGAATAACGAGTTCCATTATGTGAACTACGACCGTAACGTTTCAGACGGCAACTGGTACGATGTGCACGCATCACAGTAAGTGACCTTATCTACTGGCTATTTCCATTTGACTGGGATAACTGAGCAACTCTAGTCTATAAGCAGGACCAGTCTGGCTGGAACCAGTTCTGATAGTTGAATAGTAGAACTGAGCGGCTCTAAACCATAAGCAGGACCAGTCTGGCTGGAACCAGTTCCGATAGTTGAGTAGTAGAACTGAGCGGCTCTAATCCATAAGCAGGACCAGTCTGGCT
>JAOBYH010113434.1:0-11194 GCA_025403525.1 Umimayanthus kanabou
CATGTTCGAGATGATGAACTCTATCGGCTTGGCACCTACCCTTACCTAATTCATATGCATTGGCTGCAGCCTGATTCAAGTTCTTCAAGTGGAAATAACTGTCACAATGGACACTTACCACCCTGTGTTGGTCTTGTTGTCTTCTTTTGGTTGTTGATTGGTGCTGGTGGTTTATTGATTGGTTCTGGTTTGTTGATTGGTGCTGGTGGTTTGTTGATTGGTGGCAGACGGGTGCTATCCTGTGTAAGGTCTTCACAAAGATGCTGACTGCAGTGTTGGGGAAGTGTAACAGTGGTTTGCACGATATTGGAGCATGATCTGACCAGTTCAACATCTTGAAATCCGTCATCTTCAAGGTATATAGGATCATCAAGGTCGTTAATAGGCGGGTTATAACTATCTTCAAACTCTGCCAACACTTCATCATCATTATCACTTTCAGCATCATCGTATCTTGTATCTACTGTTTCTCTCATTTTCTGCAATAGACCACCAACCATATTGCTGAGGATTTCTTTCTGTTTCTCTTTCTGCTTCTTCCTCTCATCCTGTTCCCTTTTCCTTCATTCTGTTTCTTCTTTGTCCTTGTCATTCTTCTGAGTTTTTGAGCTGGGGCCATTGTTTTTTGCTTTTTCGGTGGCTTTCTGACAGGTTTGTCTGAATTAGAAGCATCCTTTCTCCCTTTTTTTGAAGGACCTTCAAGTGCAACTTTCTTTCTTAGAAAATCCTCTTTGTCATCTGGAAGGATAAAACAATCCAATCAATTTATTGTGAAAGAAAGCTAGCTTGTGATGAAAAGGAAGAGTGATGGATGATAATGACTAACACAATGTAATAGGCATTAACTCTCAAAATATAAAATGAGTGTGGTTTTCACCACACAAAACAAGCTTGTAGCATTGGATTGATAAACTGTTTTTGTTATTATTAAAAATATTACCAATAAAATGAGAGGGATCTTAAGTTGCTTTTGGGTTTGATAATTTTGTGTGCGCCTTGCTTTTGATAGTGATTTTGAATAATTGCCCCGGCGCTTATTTGAGGAAATACGGTATCTGTAGTTACGGTCACATACCCTGAAAAAATATCAGGATCTAGCTGTTTAGGCAAAAATCATTCTACGCAAAATGGTACTGAAAAAAAAGGATTTAATTTTGTAATTTGGAATGCGTCCCTCTTTGCAAAGATAAAAACCTTCACTCTTTGCTTCTTTTACATGGGACCCCTTCAAAAACTTCATGAGACTTCAAAGGAGCCAAGCTATTGTCTCTGAATAGGGTTGGTCGGTTGGCAGAGATTGCGCTGCAAATTTTTGCTTTGAGTACTGGGACTCCATTACTTGTCTGCTTTGAAGTCCCACAAAGTTCTTAAAGGTCTTGGAAGGGGTCCTTTTTAGTGGGAACTACGAGAGTAAGTTTTTAAATTTGTGTCCCAGGGATGCATTCCAATTAAATTATTTATTGAATTTTTTGTGAAGCATTTTGTGTAACAATGAACAATTTTTGCATTAAGGCGTTCCCTGGTTGGATTTAATATTTTATTTTATGTTTTGATTTAATTCTTTTAAATAATTTTACTGGTTTATGTATCCACGATCACTGATCATTTTCGAATTCACCTAACCTAATACAAAGTTCCCTGACAATGAAGAAAACTTGCGATCCTCGACTTTTCACTGACCGTGGCAACCATCACCAATCAACATGTATCGTAAATAAAATATTTATCAGAATGACCAATAATGGCACATCGGTAGAACTTTCCGTTGTCATATTTTGCAAGTGTCTCTCCCTGAATTGAGCCGGAATGTCATAAATTACATGGCACACAAGTGTCACGGCAAAACTTACTTTCTGGTTGCAAAACAATGAATTAAAACTAACAATCGGTCTGGTGGCGGAAGTGCCTTTTCGTGGCGGAAATGAAATCAAGTTTTGCCGTGAGAGTATTTTGCTGTGACATTTGTGGGCCACTGTGCCAAAAGAGACAGTGTCTATCATTAATTAACTTGTATATCTTTAACACTGTAGATCTCATAAGTACTTCCCGCAGAACGAGATTGTCAATAAGCATTAGCGGTTGGTTTTGCAGCACTTATGGCCTTTGTGTAAGTGTCAGCCACCAGTTGGACAGAGGGGAAACAGCTTGAAACTGACTTGACCTATATTTGTACCCGGTACCAGACGGCCGACTGGGACTAAAAAAACAAAAGCAATTTTTAACATTAATACACATTAAGAAGAATCATTCATTCAGGAAGTAAATTATATAACCAGTAGCTCTCAAATGTATTCTAATATGACGAAGTGAGAATTACACCCTATACAGCGCACTTTGAACTTTATGAATTACTGTGCCTAAATAAAGTTTATTATTATTATTATTATTATTATTACTATGAATCAATTTAAACTCAAATACTTATTACAGAGTAAACCATTTATTTAAATCAGGAGAGCACACGTCCACAATCTGCAGCGAGTAAAACATTTTGAGTTAAGTTTTTGTCAGCGGAAACAAATTCCATCATTTGAAAGTTTGTCGAACAGCTTTTTTCACTTGATATCATTTAATACACTTTGGAATGCAAAGACAACTATTTGTTTTGGTTTAGGCAACTGTAGTCCAAATATATTTAATAGCAGTAGTAAACTTGAGTGTTTTTTAACAAAACATTGGCACAAGATAATAAACAACGAAAGACGAATTTGATGGCTCCTAAAGAAAGGAGCCTTTTGTTTTTTGGGGTTTTGTGGACGTATGGCTAGTACTTCGTAGCACATCCTTTCTGCTCCACAACTGCCGGAGTTGCCTTCTTTAACACATGGTTGATGTACTTCGTGCACTTGGCCACACTGACTCTCTTTCCAAAATGTCATTATTCCATCGATCAGTTCTTGCTTTGTGGACAGCTTGACATGGGACCAGATAAACTCTTTCAGCTCGTGCCACAGGTTCTCAATTGGGTTTTTTAAATGGGGACTCTCGGGGGGGGGGGGGGCGTTCTCCGTTCTCTACCAGTTTATACTGTTGTTCTCGAAAAACTCCTGAGTTCGGTTGGACGTATGCTTTGGATCATTGTCCTGCATAAAACTGTGCTCCGGTAACTTGTTCTTCACAAAGGGAAGTAAACTGTGCTGGAGGACTTGGCAATAAAGATCGGCGTCCATGATGCCCTCAAAAGTACAAATATCTGTTGCCCCGTGCTTGGCATATTTTTCTGAAAGATTGCAATCAAATTGCAATGAAGTTTCAAGCATGTTTGAAACACTGCAATATTTCTCGTGCTGAAATTGCACTGAAGTTGCAGGTGGTTTACATGCGCGATTAGAAGTTGCAGAGCGGGTGCGACAAACATTTCACTAGAAATTGCAAAAAAGTTGCTAGTGTAAACGGACCCTAAGAATGCTGTTTGGTACAATGTGGCAGGGTCGCCTACTTGAAATTGACTTGCTAAATGAATTGATGTCTGTAAACAGCCTTTCTTCTGCGTTGGGTAAGATAATTATTTTCACAAGAAGAGCATGAATCGTGAGATTATCAGTAAACACCATAAGGTTTTTTCAATGTTAGATGTGTATAGCATGATTGAAAGTCACATTATAGAATCGAAGAATATACCGTGGTATTCTCTTGTCTGCAGATGCATAGCACACCTGGGTGTGATGCAGGTTTTATGGGACATTTGTAAAGCCAGGAGAAGCCAGTTATTGTATCCTGTTAGCCTCTACTTACTGCCTGTTACTGCATTCTTGACACTGCCAAACATTTCCAGTTCTTTTTCTTAGATGGTTTGGGAGCTCTGTAAAACTATTTTTACAGTGTTCTTTGATGTCATGTAGGGGTTCAGTTGGTACTACCTCATACTTTTGAAGGTTGGGAAGAACTTGAAGTTGGGTACAGCTCAGCATGAGGGATCTAGTCTTTGTATTCCATGCAGGTGGGCTGTTAGCTCTTTCTGGCGTTCACTGCAGTGTGTTGTAGCTGTTTCTATTCCTCGAGCTCTGCACTCTCTTTCTTTACTCATCGCCTAAGTGACCCCTGTCCTGCTGTCTAGTTTCTGTACATTGTTGCGGATGGTCTGCATGGAATGTCCTCAGGTAATTAACAAACACACCATGACTTAAATTGACTTTCTTTGTGCTGAGCACTTGTGTTGACATAACATAGCTGGTCAGTGCATCTGGCCAAGATTTAAGATTGAGGTGTTTGTACAACTGCCTCAACATCTAAATCAACATTGGAGTAGCAACTCCTCTTTAGAGTAGTAGAAAGCTGCGTCAAACAAGCAGTTGACATTTAGGAGCAGGTACCCTTGATTCAAGATACATAGGTGGACAGACCGCATGATTATTAGGTGTCTTGACCTCTCAATTTATTTCAATTTGTTCTTTAGCTCCCTTGCAGTGGCACATTCCTCCTGCTCATGGAACCCCCAGAGATATTTCAGCTGGTTGATCACCTGATTGATTGGCATATTACTATACCTCGGGTCACTGTGGTCTCTCACAAGTCCCTTTTCTTCATGGTCTTGTAAACTTTGTTTTCTAATGTCAAAAAAAAAAGGAATTTCGCGGCCTGATACATAAACATTTTCTTCCCTTATGTTTCCATCTGGGGTAATAAGCTTTTTTTACTCTCTTGGAATTGTGCTGTTCCCATGTTTATATTCTCCAGACTTGATTTTTGACAATATTATTTCCTTCAGGGCAGTATTACCGTAGTCCTTGGTGTTGGTATTGACACCTTATCCCCAGGCATCCGCCTATTTGCGCATTACAACTGGGCTTTTGCTGTTTCTGTACGGGTTTGAATTTGTTCGAAACGACTTCACTGTTCTACTCAAGGAACTCTTTCACCACCATGTTGCCCAGTTTTGTGTTTGGAAAGTATTATCTGGCAAACTTGGAATAGTTAATCTGCAATATGACCTTAATATGAAACAAAATCAGTTTAGCTTTAATAATTTTTTTGTGATTTCTCTGTTTATAATTATCATTATTTTTGCATTCAAGCTCAAGTTCAATTTATTTAGCCAATATTTATAAGAAATCAATACATATATTATTCTAAAATACAATTTTCTGTATGTATTATAGCAGTGATAATATTACAATCTGTTTCAACTCCTACAGTTGTTTAATTATTTGATTAGTTTTTAAAACAATTCAGAACTGAGCAAATTGCTGTTTTTTTCTATGCAAGGTTAAACTTAGTGCGCAAAACCAGCGGTAACCCATTCAAAGGTTTAGCTTAATTCACTGCTATTCATACTGACAACAAAAAACAAACAAATTGATTTCCACTTGTTTGACAGGTAAAATGTACAAAGATGACAGTATTAGGAAATTTAAATAGTGGACACCCGAAATAACTTTAAGACCTAATCGGGTCGGGTGCCCATTATAAATTGTTAAAAGTTGAATGTAAACTTGTCAGGGAAGTACAACTCATACTGCAACTTTGTTGTGACATACTTGCAATTGAAAACAATAGCAATGTGCTTTTGAAGCTTCTCTATGGGACTTAATGCGGAAGTGTTTATCATCAGAGCAAGCAGTACATTGTACGTCTCTAAATGTATATGTATCTCCTTCATTCGAAGGGACGTTCGAGACGCAATGGTTTAGCTTTACCTTAATTTTCTGAAGTGTGCTATAATGGGGAACAATCTTCGGCAGAAGTGAAATTCAATTTCCATAGCTGATGTCAATTCTTGTAATATTATTTTTGTGAGTTCGGCGATGACCAATTTTTCCGTCTGCTATCACAATATGAACGTTCCTAGCTAGTTCTATGCGGAGATCTTTTAAATTTCTGTGTTTTTTTTCCAGTTCTGAAAATTTAGTGGTACTTCAGTATATGGTTGACACGTCACCTCGGTTGTCGGTGATTTGTTTACAACTTGTCAAATAAGGTTGGGTTGTGATATAAAAACTTTACACTCACGACTCTTTCGACCATGGAACGCTGCATGCCTGAAATGTTGTGTGTAGACATGAGGACTCTGTTTGTCTTTCAGCAAAGAGGTCCCATTCACCACCGTCCATGCCCTTTTCTAGGAAATCCTGCAATACTTCGACATTTACATCCTTTAGATAAGTTAAAATACGCGGAAAACTTGTACCTTTTTTCATTCTGAAAGGAATAACAACATTTGAGAAACCGAATATTTTCGTTGCAGCATTTCTAAATTCTGCGAGAAATTTAGTGGTTGTCGTCTTTCCAATGCTGTTGGTGATCATTTCTGCAATGGCTATTGGTGCTTCGTTGGCAAAAGGTCCTGGAAAACGTATCTCAACAACCTAACATTTTATGCTTTTGAAATGTTCCTCTCCCACGTTTTTGGCTGCGTTTTTATCCTCCCTACAAACTTGCTTTTCCCTCTGTTGAAATAGCTCTTAGCACATTTGTTAATCCCGTTTCATCACGGTTTCCAGAAAGGAACATTTCGGGATTTGAATTATAGAAGTACGACCATGTTTTAGTTGTCTTACATACCGTGCTTTGATCTCGCCGATAGTGTGAGACACACTTCCAAGAAACTTCTACTATTCGTTAACCCACGTTTGAAAATGATTTTGTTGGCTCAACTGTAACGCCGCATTTTGAATGCTTGTGAGAGATATGGGTCATTTCCATATTGAGAATATTACATGGCGCACATCTTTTACAATACTGAGTTTTTAACTAGCTATGAAATCTAATAAAAGAACAGTGTTTGTACATAAAACAATTTGTTGGTTGATGATCTAGTAATAGTTTGTCGGACATAGTAAGACAGATAAGGGACGTTTTCTTTAACGTGTTGTTGTTTTTGTTGTTGATAAGCTGCTGTTGCTGTTGGCAGAAGTTCAGCTGCATCTGCGCCCTGCTTGTGATTTGGACAAACATTTTGGTGCATCTTGTCTTGCATCACCTTCAGTGCAGTCAGAACAGGTGGTTCATCTTCATCCGGCTCTGCTCATTTATGTTATGCAACATATTTTTGGAGTTGTACTATATTCTTTGGAAAGAAAAATTAAATGTTAGAAATGATTGATTAGAAACAATGGTTTTCGCACTCTTTGCTCGGGTCAGTTTAAAATAAAAATTGCGGCATTTTTTCACTTACCTTGTCCCATTTAGCAATGTGCAGAGTGAGCTGTTAGACTTGTTCAGATAACACGTCTCCGATTTTCAACCTTGCAAAGACATTCAGTAGAAATGAATTCAGCAAATTTCACTAATTGTGATAGGATTGCCGAGATGACATACAAGGTAGTTTTACTTTCAATACATTTTGAAGGTGGTTCCGCCGTCATTGCTGTTGCTGTGTGTCAATATGCATAGTTTGCTTTTTTCATGGCCCGGGCACCGGTCATTCTGGGAGGGGAACTTTTTTACTTCCGGATCGGAAAATCACCAGCACAATAGAATTTGTAAAACAAGAAGAAAAAAACACAAAGTGCAAAAAACTGAGTTCTGACTCGAACTAGGGACTCGCACTCACTTCCACAATTGTTTAGCAGTCACCACGAGACTCCACAATTTACTTTAGCAGTCACAAGGATTTCAATTATTTCATTTTGGTTAACTTTAATCTTCTTCACACACTGTAATTGTAACTTTTGTTTGAACATTTTCATTTCACTGATATACCTGTATATATCGCACTTTGTTTTCCTTTATATTCGTTTTTGTAAGTCTGTGGATAAATAAGTAAATAAATAAATAACCAAACAAACAAATAAATAAATAAATAAACAAATAAATACATTTCATATTCCTATCCGACTGTCCTTTTGCTTGTTTAGAAACTGAGTGATGCAAGGTGCATAAGTTGTTTCTTGTCCTTGCGGGGACAAGAGCTCATACTTTATTTATGGGTTCGAGGTTTTGGCTGCCACCTACGATTCACTATATGGGAAAATATGCATAAAGACATTTAAAGCTGTTTAACAAGATTTCAGTTTTATTTAACAAAATAAGGCAGTCGTCTTCTGTTGTCACTTAAACAAATAATATGCAAAGCGAGCAGACAAAAGTGTTCTAGTTTTGAGGAACCTCACCCAACAAAATAAAGCTACGGCAATCAAAGGTTCGGTGGGAATGTTTGGTCAAGAAATACAAACGAGAACAGAACCGAAGTATAACGGAGCTATTTGGATCCCTGGAAACCCATACAAGAAAAGCTGTGCAAATGAAACCGCTGGCTCGCAATTTTGCCAAGTGCCTGGAAGTTGAACGAAAGTGTATCTAGGGGAAACTCGATGAAGAATCTGTAACTGTTGAAGAGTTTCTGAGCGGTAACTTCCGTAAGTACGTAAACAATACAGGAGACGTTCAAGCCCACAAAGATGAAGTAACCTAAAAGGCTCTAGCCTTTGTTCATTATTCATATGTGAAATCTCAGAAACAGCTGATGAATAGATCGTCGACCAACAAGCAGTGTACTGAAAGTCCCAGAAAGTGATGACATCCTGTTCTGTTGTGGTAACTTAACAAAAGCTTTCGAAAAATTACAGAATGCGACACCTGTAACAAGTATTGCGATCTACTTCAACTTGGTGAGCTGTTGTAATCTGACAGTTGGATTTTTAGTCTATTTTTTATTTTTATGATGATCCAGTGAGCAGCACAAGGTTATCACAGCTTGAATTGGTTTTTTATCCTACGCAATTTTTTGATCGAGGTGGTTTGCATATTCAGATTTTGCTCTGCCACTGAACTTTACTAAAGGCTTTCTCGTGTTGTGTTGTGCCATTTTTTTTAAGTGGCACTGCAACAATTTTTCAGCAGTAAATGTTGGTGTAAAATGCAGTCGAATGCTCAAAATAAAATATATTCGAGGCTCTCCCTGATAAGTTACTATGGCAGCAAAATTTTCAGTGAAATTTTTTTGTAACACTAGCTCTCAACAAGAAGCAATAATATTTCAGGTTCAGACACTTTCCTGTCGAAATTCTTTGTTTGTTGTTGGGTTGAAAAAAATGTGCTTGTTGTAAATAGAGCAGTCGATGTTCTATCAGTTATCTATGTCGAAGGTGCTGAAAGGGAGAAGATGCACCAAAGCACAAAACATTTTGACTATTAAGGAAGGATGCAGAGATCCACTGATGAGAGCAAAACTGTTGCTTTTTGTATCTGTTACAAGACAGTTTGAGCTGTTCCTTGTCCGATATCAGACTGTCAAGCACATGATACCTCACTTGAGTGGTGACCTTGTCACTTTGATTAAAGGATTAATTACAAGATTTGTCAAAGGATCTGTTATGCAAAAATCTTCGACTGCACTGAAGTTAGCCAGTGTGGATATTGAGGACAGTGTCAACTACAAACAAGTTGACGTTGGTTATGCTGTAGACAGAGAAACAAAGGCAACAGGGAAGATATTTCAGAAGATGCTTTTAGAGTTCTAGAGTTCATGATGGAGTGCAAGGAAGTGCTGAACTAAGCTACCAAATTGCTGTTGGAGAAATGTCAATTGAAATAGTCTTTAGTTAGAAATCTTGTGTGTTTTGATCCACGTGAAATTGTCAGGGATCCAGAAGACTCGGCGAAGAGAGTGAAAGCAAAGGATCGTGATGACCTACTGTGGCAGTACAACCTGTTCGTTGATGAAGTTGCCTCTGCCTCCAAGTCAAAGTATTCCAGTTATGATCCATAGCTGAAGGAGGCAAGACTTGACACATTCTTTTATGAGGAGATGGGTACAGTCAATGACTATAGCCTCTTGTTTGATGTGGTCAAGCTTTGCTTGTGCTTGTCACATGGACTGGCCACAGCTGAAAGGGAGTTCTCGGTGAACACAAAAGTAATTGTCGAAAACCTCACAAAGGAAAGCATTGTTGCTCAAAAAATTGTTCACGATCGTATTTGTGAAGTAGGAGGAGTGTTGGAAGTACCCCTGTCCCAGTGTGAGGTGTTCACATCGGACATATGTAACTGCTATGGAAACGAAAGTCAGAGAGAAGCAGAAGGAATTGCAAACTAAAATTCAAGTTCTGACAAAGCGAAAGAAACTTTGTGAAAATGCAGTGGTCGATTTGACAGTCTCAGCAGATCAACTTGCTGAGTCTGCAGCAGATAAACACAACTTCTCGAAAATATTGAAGTCAAATGCTGTGAGGAAAACAGCAAGGGAAATGCAAGATGAAGTACATGTACTTGATGATAAAATCAGATCCACGAGAAGTAATTTGCAATCACTGATGACTTTTTTACGGTTTTCAGTTTATCTTGGTTTTATTTTGTATTTGTAAGCCTTTGGTATTTTTTAGTACATATATTGTTTAGAAAATATTGATTTAATGGTATCTTTCAGGCTCTAATGTCTGGAGAGAAATTTCAATAGGCTGCTCTGGAAAAATCAGAAAAATTTCTATAGTTTGTTTAGTATGGAAATACTTATATGTAATCGTGCAGGTTTTAGCTCGATTCGGGAAAATATCAGGGCGAGTTTGGTTGAGCCATGGTTTGTATTTTGGCAAGACCGTAGGATACCCATGGCGAGACCAAACAAGCCCTGATATTTTCCCAAATCAAGCAAAAACCTGCACGATTACATATTTATCATCCCTGACCAAAAATTGTATTTTTGAAAACAAAAATCTCTTGACTCTTGAGAAACTTATTCATGCGTGACCGCTCGCACGCACCTGTTTCCTGCGCTTGGGAGACCGTACGTACACCTTCAAAAGATAAGTTTTTGGCGGGAATTTGTAATGAATGTATGTGTCGCTTTGTTTTATCTTCTTTTAATTTTCTGTGAAGCGATACAATGACTCCATGCTGATGGAAATTATATTTTTGCAGCTTACTTTCAAGAGAGAAATCAAACTGTCTGTGATTTCATCTGTAATCATGACACTGTCGCGATTTCGTGAAAAATCACGACAGTAATCTGGCATGTGATTGGCTGAAATCATTTTCAGGGATGATAAAATGTAAAAGTAGGCTTATGGACTAATTGTGCTTTTGCGGAGTCTTGCTAAACTGGAAATTTTGTCAAACTAAGCTGTAAATAACTTGTAAATTCCAGAGAAATTTACAGACTAATTGCATTTTTGCAGGGTCGTTTTACAGTAAACATGCAAGGTATTTATATTATTTCCATACTCAACAAACACTGAGGAAATATTTCATATTTTTCCAGTGAGCTGTTTTATTGAGGGATGTTAAAGCTCTCCATTGAGTTGTTGTTTTTGAAACT
>JAOBYH010113545.1:0-11189 GCA_025403525.1 Umimayanthus kanabou
CACTAATACCTTTCATCTGACAGAGTATGAAGAATTTGGATTTTTCAAAACTGCGCGGTTTAGTTGATAATTACAGACAGTCGCTCTTAACACTTATATTGGAACATTTCAACATAGAGGGGGAAACATAAAGGGTTGCAACTGAAGAAAAGTTTGGGTCTCGCTTCAGCTGCAAATGTCATGTCAGTTTTCAATATTAGGAATAAAAATTTGTTGTCACAGAAAATGGTGGTTTAGGACTATTCTACTTATCCTTTTTGGTCATTTGTCAGGTTTCTTTTCCAAACCGGCATTCCGTCTGTTTCACTATTCAAGAATCAACCGAAAGCGTCATTTTACTATTTCGGAACTTTTAGAGTTGATGTCAAGCTCAAGTTCTTCTTTGCGAGTTTCTTCTTTGCATAAGAAAATAAACTATCCTTGTGTATCAAGCTGTTCAAGTGTGCTTTTTTCCGAACAAAACAACTATGACAGAGCGTCCGAGCATCAAACCAATGCCGGACATGACTAATCTTTTGTTGCACGCTATCTCGTCTTCATAACACATATTTCAGTCTACCCACCTGTTGGACTCGCCTGATGGCAATCATCGTTCGGATGAGTGCTACGAAGTCAAACAACAGCACGACACCAATTGGTATTGCGGTGCAGTAGATACGACCAGTGGGTGACAGGTAACAATTCCCTGACTCATCTTCGAATCCTGCAGTATTGAGTATAATGTAATAGATCAGTATTATGATGCAGTAGTTACGAATAGTAGGTGAGAGGTCACCATACTGTTCCTGATCCCCAGATCCTGCAATATTGAAAGCAATACAACTGAGTGAATAATTGCACGTCAGTTTTCCGTTGCGGACTTTCTTTGCGTAAAATCTTGTTTGTAACATTTCCACTCAATGCGTCGTATTTTCGTACATTTCTGCAATAACTCTTAGTTTTCAGAAAACCACATCAGAAAACCACATCTTTGTTAGTGTACAGCTCTAGTGAAGTAACCATTTAAAATAGAGATACGTATGGTTTTTGTTATATGCTTTTTTCTATAGATGTTTTATAAACCGTTTTCAAAAAGAATGTGTTTTTGCCAAGCGGAGTTACAACGGATTAATCTCTCCTATTGTTTGACCATTACTTACCATAGCCAATATCTGCAGCCTTAGCTACATTCATTATGACGCAGACAGTCACAATAACCAGCGGTATTCCCCAAGCGTACAAGCTAAATAATCGGAAACGCCTCTGTTCCTGATCGTGATCAATTTCATTGGAAGTCAAACCTGAAATATTAAATATAACTTTTTGTCTAGTTTTGTTTTACGTGATTCGCAAAACTTAATTGAAATATAAACTAGTCAGTAGGTTACCTTTGCTAACATCATTCTGTTTATGAAAGATTAACTTTATCCCATACATTTTAAAATCTTTAGATACTACCGTAAAAGTTCTAATAAGCCCGGGGGGGATTACTAATTTTTAGGTCTTCCAGAGGGGGGCTTATTAGAGAGGGGGACTAATTAGAGAAGGGGGCTTATTTACAACTCACTGGAGGCCAAATGTCCAAGTCAAGAGCGGTTATTGAGATCCTGAAACCAAAACCCAATAAGAATGGACAGAAACTGTCTCACATAAGTGCGAAAAATTGGAGACGTGGGGATCAAGAATGAACTCTTCTTCTAACGCCATATTTTGCCGTAATTTTAACCTCGACATCTTTTTTATTCGGGGGGAAAGGGATTATTAGAGAGGGGGATTAATAGAAACCTGAAGCTCTAGAGGGCGGCTTATTAAAGCTTTTTCAGACATATTGTTCCCTTCTACGAAACAGCTGTTTATTGACAATAACAGCGTTTAGTTTCCGACTTAATACAATCCAATGTAAATTAACTGTTAGTCCACTCCCAATCAAATTGCAGCATTGTTTGTACTTTGTCATTCATCTTTATGTAGAGGCAAAGTTATGCCGATAAACCTTTGTCTATAATTAACCAGTGAGTACTAAACCCGAAAACAATTTGGAACAAGAACCAAAACAGAATCTCATAACCTGGTTGCTCTACAACGTTACACTAAAACATTTTATTTTGTTTATTGCAACTGCAGTACATTTTAAAATTGTTATGGACAAAGTTTTCATTTTGTGGTACTGCATTCTAAAAGTTAAAAAGAATATTTTGCTAAATAAATTGCTCTTTTCAAGGACAAGTTTAAGTCTTACTTACCTGCTGCAGTGAACGTTCTGCTGACGTCATAGGCTATGACGCTCATCCATGCAAACATTGCAAGCAAGGTATAATGTCTGAGGCCAGTGATAACGTCACAAACTGTAGGAGATTCTGTCTGATTGGAAATCAAAAACACGACATGGAAAACAACAAGAGAGAAAGCCAGACTCATGATGTTCTTTCCATTCAATGTGCGCAGCTCTCTGAATAACACTCGTGTCAGCAGTAAACAGAGTGACGCCGTTATGGAAATGGAAGAGCAAACCTGTTCGAGAATTGTGGCCACAGAGTTTGTCTGGGGGTTTACGACGCTGTTATTGACACTTCTTGTGTAGTTGGTTGTGTAGTTGGTACACAGCAGAATGTTGTCTCCTTTTCTTGTGTAACTCTTGTTTGTGTAAATTTTCTGCCGAGACAGAATCAAGATAGATCCGTTTGGGTATGAATAGTACTCGGAAGAATTATAGGATACCCTTGTACATGAAGAATTGTTGATCAAAGTGTCACTTTTGTTAAACAATCTTATGGTTGTGGACGAAATTATAATTGTACGACAACGATTTTCAAACGGGTCATAGACTTCACGTGGCTGGCAGCTGTACTCTTGAACGCGGAGGTCTTGATCTCTAGGTGGAACCTGCGTTCCCTTCGGCTTGAAGCTGAATATAAGTGCGATGGGAACTCTATTTATCCCAGTTTGGTGACAGTAGAATGTGGGAGTATCGTTGCTTATCAGAAGACCACAGTGAGGATTTTTGTATTTTATTGATTTTCCACTTGTGACTTTCATGGAATAAGCTGTGCAGAATGCCCAGAGTGTTTTGGTGGAATTAGATTGGTCAAAAGTAGTAGCAGGCATTTTCTTAATACCAGGAATGCAAAGTTCTTTCAAGTCGGACGAAGCGGGCTCAGTACTCCAGTCATCGTATGTGTCAAGTAAAGACGTTAAAGACTTATTCTTTGCCTTTTCTTTTTTAGAAGAAACTCGAAACACGAATTTTATTTGCCAGTATCTGAAGTTGCTCACATTGTTGCAAAGGGCGCAATAAACGTTATTGAATGATATGTTTTCCTTATAATCATACACAGGAATGCGGGTCAGTGGCTCGCTGATGTCAGAGGCTAGACACAGGTGCTTGGTAACCTCGTCGTACCATGAAGCAGGACATCCCATCTGTACCACGTGACCTTGTGAGGCATCAGTTGTTGTAGCGCGGCAGGTTAGCGTTGGGGTGTGCTGATGAGAATTGTTACACCTGAGACAGTAGACGATTACTTTTAATTAAAACAAACGAAGGTTATTTTTATGATGGATCTCTTTCAGCCATGTGGTGGGAAGAGTTTATGTGTGGCAGAAAATGTGGTTTGTTTGAGAATGTTTCCATAAAATATTTCGATTGTTGAGAGATAAACGCCAGTTATCATCAATAAACTGGTAATTTCAATATACGAGTACCACATTGGTAACGGAGGAGGAAGGGATAAATAAAACCATTTACATGTCAACTTTCTTAAAACAGGTACATATGTGCTGCTTGGCTTGCGATATCTCTTTTTATTATTCAACATGAATTGTGTTACCACATCATATTATATAATATCGATGCAAACCCAATTCGAGCATGCTTTCCTACTCCTAGTGCACTACGTGACCAAAATGCTTTTCAAACGAATGCACAATCGGCATTCTTAAGGAGTCTTCGAAGAGTTAAGGAAACTTCTTCACTGGTAAACTTGAGCGAATATACTGGCAGGCTTCGTTGTCATTTTCATACATGAGACCACTAGGCAAATGCACGCTTACACGCTGCAGCCATTGTCTCCACTTTGATTGGTTAATAAGAAGTAGTACTTTTTTAAACACTCTCCGTGTAATACAAGGAATTTAGATCAGTTTAAGATTTGCAACAAACGTTATTGTATGAATCACAGTGCTTACCAAAGAGAATAATCAATACAACAGTCACCCAGTGACGAACATTTGGCATCACAGTAACACTTCAGTATTGAGTTCCTTTCATTTGTGTTACCACAACGTTTTAGGCAAGACCAAGTTGACTCCAAACCCTTGCAGTATCTAAGTCTGCCCTCGTTTGTCAGTTTTAGGTATTCTTGGCACAGCGCAGACCCATTTGAAAGCGGATGCTCCCTACAAAGGCCTGTTGATGTAGAAGAGAACAAACTTCTTCCTAACGGTTTGTATAAAAATAACCACTCTGATTAACAGTAACAGTGGCTTTTGCATGAATCAGCTGTTGAAGGGTTATTGTAGTACGTATCAATTGTTCGACAGATTTCAATAGTTTTACTATTTTTCCAATTTTGATTTGTTTTTATGATATGAAAATTTCAATAAAAATGAAAAACATTTTTTCAACGCCTCAATCAAGTTAACAAAAATTCACAGCAAAATTGGATATACGGTATTTTGATTATACACACGGAAAATATATTCTAAAAATTATGTTCAAGAAGTTTATTAAGTGAGTTGAAATGTTATTGTTAAAAATAAGAGTTTGGATTGATTAAATTTCCTTGAACCTTCTTGCTCTCGAAACAAAAAAACAATTCGGTGAAAAAATGATTCGAATTTTCTATTTACCTGTCTCATAGGAATAACAGCACGTAACTATTCCCCCTTCAACATCGTCCTAAATTTCTTGCTAGTTGTTATGTTAGTTGATACATGTATGCTTCTGTCTCATTTAAAGACTTTCAACATGGACAGTAAGGTTAGTCAACGAGTTGGAGTGAGATCTGTATTTGCTGAAAGCTTGACGGAAAGTGCATGGATAATTTTGTTTTCTTCTTCTTAAAGCTGGAAGATAAAAAGCCTCTTAAAACGTTTTGTATAAGAACGTGATCACGATAATAAAAACTATAATTCTAATATGAACGAATCGCCACTTTTCTTCACATTCCGTTTTACTGAATCACTTTCTTCTTAATAATTAGTTTGCTATTCCAAACAGATGTCTATGTTATCTGTTTTTTGGTAAGTATCTCAAGTTCTTTTTGTAAAACAAGTGAAAACCTTTGTCAAGAAGACCTCACGAGCTTTGTAAGGGAGACAAAGCTTGGTTTTCAGAATCTCAATATTGTTAAATCAGCTGGGGTTTAATTAAATGCTAAAATACAATACCGTTTGTTTACAGTTGTACTAACCTCGGGTTTGGGCCTCGACAGAACTGAAGATTAGTATATTCAAACAAAGAAATATTGCAAGAGCCACTTCTCTTGTCATCTTTGATCTAAAAAATAATGTTAATAACATAAGAAAAATAAGTTATGTAATTGTAGAAAATGTCATTTAAACCGTTTCTAAAGTTTTCCGACGAAAAATCTAAAAAATCATAAAAACTCCTGAAAAACATTTTTAAACCGTTTCTGAAGTTTCTCGAAGATTTCCGAAGATTTTCAAACAAATTTAAAAGATCATAAAAATTACTGAAAACAGTTATGAATCGTTTCCCAAGTTTTCCAAAAATTTCCGAAGATTTCCGGACACTTCCGAAGATTTTCCGAAAATTGTAAAACCATTTTGAACCGTTTCCGAATTTTTCAAAAATTACGAAGATTTCCGAAGATTTTCCGAAAATTTTCAAAAATCGTATAAACTCCTGAAAAACGCTTTTGAAGCGTTTCCGAAGTTTTCGAAACTTTCCGTAAATTTTCCGAAGATATGGGCATGGGTTAAAGTAGTTATGCAATACTTTCGAGTGGGACACCGTGAAACATGTCACTTGTCACTTGTATTTTCTTCGTATACAGAAAATATAAGTGACGCATGTCATATTCAACGGTATCCCACTCGAAAGCATTGCATAACTAGTATTTATCCCATGCCAAAGAAGATACAGCCAATCAGAATCCAGGAAAGCTGTGCATATTCTGCGGTATGCAACAGGTAGTATTCAACGGCCAGTATTTTATTCTACTTTCCGTCATTACTTGCGCGGATCTGATGATTTCCGAACAATTCCGAAGATTTTCCGAAAAGTATAAAAATCATAAAAACTCCTCAAAAACTGTTCAAAAAATGTTTGCATGTGATAAATTATTTATGCGATGCTTTCTCGTGGGATGTCGTGGAAAATGCCACTTGTCACTTCCATTTTTTTTGTGTACACACTCGCCTAAAGTCTCGGATGACGTAATCTTGTTATTCTTGTTTGTCACCCTGGCACAGGTGCTGAAGCAGCTAAAGCAAAACATATGTTTTTCGGTGAATCGATTATGATGCGCAAGATGACATTTTTGATTCATAATGTTATTTCAGTTTCCAGGTAACGTTCGTTTTCCCCCCTCCTAGTTCTGATGTTTTTTCCCTTGGCAAAGTAGAATAACATTCTGTAGAATAAGACTGTTCGGTATATGGAGTACAACCGTCAGGGGAGAATTAACAACCTGCTCCCTATTACCTTGTCCTCAAAGATTGTGTGTACTGAGTGGTTAAGTTTTCGTCTAGTTTTAGCTGTCCAATTTTCTACTAATCGATCACTGTTCCGTGTAAATCGTCTACCTATCCCTTTGTAGATTCTGTTCTTAATGCAAGTAAGCAGTACGCTTGCCTTTTCTTAACGTATTAGGGACGTAAGATTGTGAAAGTGCACTTTACAGGCTGAAATAGATTGGTAGTGCAGTTTTTGATATGAGCTCTTTTGTTCATGAAATGAGGTGGCCATGACATCTTGCTCTGACTAAAAGCTCAGCGTTTTAAAACGACCACATGTTGAAACTTTTTTCTATCCACTATGTCTACTGAGAACTCCGTGCCTTCCTCTAAAGAAGGGAGAAAAGAACGAAGGAAGAAAAGAGCAAGGGAAAGCTCCGGTTCGGCCAGCTCGGCTTTAAGCTGCTCGTGCTCCAATATTGAAAACAATTTTGACGAAATAAGCGCCAAACTTGATTTTGTAAGTGATAATTTTGCCGGTTTTAGAGTCCTTAAGGCGGCAGTTGTGAAGTTATCTGTAGAAAACGCTAATATCGTCAAAACGCAGCCTTCACTAACGAGACAGTACTTCCAACTAAACGCGAAGTCAACGTGCTAAGAGAAGAGAGCAAGGAATTATATGATGACGACCTGAAAAAAACGAAAGAAGGCATGAAGTTACTAGATACTCGCAACACTGGGTTAGAAGCCCATCACAGACGCAGTAACATGAAGTTTTAGCGAAATCAGTGATTTGGACAGTGGAATACCCAGTAAATCCAAAGAACTCCTTCAAAAGAAGAGAAGAAGATGAAAATCGCTGATGAGGTGGTGTCCGAATGTATACACCGACACGGCTCCAGTACGGCCTCGAGCAGTCATCGCGAAACTTAGCTTCTATCAGCAGAAGCAAGACATTTGGAGATCCGCCAGAAACCTCAACGGCTCCAAGTGCACTATCTCGGACGACTATCTAAAAGAAATTGACAACATAAAGAAGTTCTCTATCCTTTTTTTTGAAAAAGGCGAAACGCAACCATCACAGAGTGTTCTTCGTTATTGATCGACTCATAATCAATGGACAAGTTTACAGAGGCGATGAGACAAGAACCTCCCATTCTACGCTAGCATCATGGACTAACTGATTCTAAACAGAAACTTAGTGTGCTGGCCAGCTCCATGCGGGAACTGCATTACTGTTAGGAATGGCTATCCTTCTCGTACTTGTGTTTTTGTATGTTATTCGTGGTACTTACGTATTTCAGATGTTTTTGTTTATAATTTCCAATATCCTCTCGCACTACTTTTTCCCTTAAATAATACCTTAAATATTTTGTTAAGCTTATTACAGGCACTTTCCTTAGCCACAAAATTTGCATCAAAGCAGTTTTGGATTTATCTTCTCAAATGTTTTCTATTCAAAATGACTTCAAGTTAAGTTGAGTGTCGTTAACGTGAGAGGCTGAAACAAATTCTCAAAACGTAGGAAAGCTTTCAGGTTATTTCATAAGCAAAGTACTGACGATATTTTTCTACAAGAAACTTTTTTCTATCACTACAACTACACAAATATGGGAAAATGAATGGGGAGGTAAACTCTATTCAAATTACGGTACAAACCACAGTAGAGGTGTTGCTGTAGTTTTCAACCCGAAGTTAGATTTCACACTGGAGTCATACTGGGCGTATCACTATTCTATCAATTGTTTTAGAGAAAGAAAAGTTTGTCTTAGCTAATATGTATTCCCCAAACAACCAAAATGCACAAGCCAGTTTTTATTACAATGTTTTTTGTTATTACAACCATATTTAAATGAAACAAATTCCAAACCGGCGATTTCAATTGCTGTATGACAATCAAAGACAAACAAGGCGGAAAACCAGTCACTTTTAAACAACCGGTGATTAACCAAATAAAAAACCTTGCAAAATGTTTCAATTTAGTTGACACCTGTCGCAAAAAGTATCCGAAACGGCAATAATTACATGGGAAATCATTAATTTTAGAGTGAGTTGTCGGCTAGATTATTTTTTCGCTTCTAGTAGTCTCATAGAGTTCACAGAATGCAACATCTCTGAAACGGCAATCTTCTCCTCTATCATTCCATGATTTCTTTTGTCATTGATGTCTTCTCAATCCCCACAGAAACGTGGGCCAAGTTTTTTGAAGTTCAACAATTCACTCCTTAAGGATAAAAAATTTACTGTCTCTTGAACAAAAATAACCAGATCTCAAAAGCAAATACGGGGATTTGAATGACAAAGGTCTCCTATGGAAATAATCAAAATGGAAATTCGAGCTTTTTCCAATTCATTTTCGAAATATAAATCATAAAAAAAAACGAAATAAAAAAAAACCAATTACTTCAACAGTTGGATAAATTAAACTGCAAACTAGATCTTCGCTTTTCCAAAACCACACACGAACTTTTTGTTACTGTAAAATAAGAACTTGACAAAATAATTTCAGCCAAAACAAATGGATGTATCATCCGCAGTAAATGCCGTTGGTACGAAATGGGTGAGAGAAACAATAGATACTTTTTCAACCTCGCTAAACAAAATTACAATAAAAACACATAACATCTCTTAAAACGGACAAAAATAAAACCATAACAGATCCGAAACAAATATTAAATGAAGAGAAAATGTACTATGAAGAATAGATCTCTGCAAAGCTACTGACTCCAAATTCTAAAAGTTTTTCGATAACGAAACTTTACCGAGCTTACTCGACAATGTAAAAGTCTGTCCTTTTAAGAAACGGTTATCGATTTCACAAAGACAAGGTGTCTTTGTGAAATCTTCCCTCAGTAGAAAAATAAACAAAACCCTTAAATACTCAAAAGAATTGTCAATCATTATCCCTATTGAACATTGATTGTAAGATTGCACGTTAGCGTGAAGTTTGGAAAAATTGCTTCCGACACTCATCAGTAAACTAAAAGCCAAACTGAACATGTAAAAAGCAGGCATACTGGTGAAACAATATTATTTTAAATTTCCAAGTGTAAATACATCATAACTGGGAGATGAGATTAAGAACGTAACCTGGGTACGCAGCAGAAACGTCACCTTGTGCATCGTAATCAATTCATCGGAATATTATGTTTTCCTTTTTTTTTTTTTTCATAAACAAAATTATAAATTTGAATACACTGTGCGTAAGTTGCAAAAAAGCTTTCAGCTGCTGCTGCAGCCTTGTTCACAATGAATTAGGGAACATATCACGTGATATGTTCCCTAATTAATGAGTCCCAGATATGAGGGAGTTGGTACCGCCCACCATCTCTGTTGAGGTGGCGGTTTTGCTTTATTTACTTCGGCACCTCAGTGCACCAGAGCAACAAACAAGAATAACAACGAAGAGGGTATTAACAGATCTGCACTGCAGTGTATGGTTTCCAGGCTCCAGGATTATTCTTGTGTCGGATGGGAATGTTCTTTATTTTATAAAACGTGTTGCAGCATGAGAGGTTGCGCCAAAGAGCGCCATTAATAATTAGTTTGATCTGTTTTGAAATCCAGACCCTAACGGGACCAGTTACTACTGTTCTTGCTACTACGTAAATCTTGAGGCATTTTACGTTCCTCTGTCGTTTGACTTCGTCTGTCGTCAATAAGAAAAAGTAAGAAATCACGTGTCTGAAGACAAGTGTAACCAATCACGATACAGAGATCACGTGTCTGTAGACAAATGTAACCAATCACGATACAGATATCCGCTGACACGTACATTTTGTGTTCGGAACAGTGCAGTCCAAACCGCCGGAATGTGCGGCACTTTTTTGACACGAAATGATTAGTTGACGGCAGTCCAAAACAAATTTTAAAGCAACGACACAAGTTCAAGCCCTTGATTAACACTAAACGTTGCTGCAGAAGAACGTGCAACAACACGATCAACTCTACAAGACCAGATATGCTAGATAGTACACGCCTTCTGATTGGTCAAAGGGTCAAACTACTACTTTCTATCACAGTTTAGGAAAGTTTAACATTCATCTAGCTGTTTCTTTGAGTCCAAAAGTTCAAATAGCTGCGTATGACGTTTTGCTGGAGGTTTTCTTCGTTCAATTATAAACTACAGTTTGGGAAGTATTTCCTGGTTGTTTGTCTGAATGCCTGAATAACAAGTAGCTAAAACCACCAAAGTTTGAGAAAAAGCAAATGTTGATATGTAGTTACACAAGTCATACCTGGCACTAGTCTGTGTGGTAGTCACCAATTGAGACAGCTTTGTGACTATTACAATATTTAAAGTAGTAAATAGGAAAGAGAGAAAACTTTTAAAACTTACAAGTCGTACATTAAGTATACCATAATACAAATATTTAATATACACGCGGATGGTTATACAATGTAACTTTAAGTTCTATTTACAATATAATGGGGGAAAAGAGAACATTTAAAATGGGATTTAATTTTAAAATTAGAGAATTGATTTGATGAATAAATGAATGAATGAATAACTTTATTAGAGTCTCAAGCTTCTAGCCGTACATATGGTACTACTAATCGGGGAGACTATT
>JAOBYH010113656.1:0-11189 GCA_025403525.1 Umimayanthus kanabou
AAGAATATCTGACAAGGTAGCCTGGCGGAGACTTGGACTCGCTGGCCACTGCTTTAGACACAAAGAGCTGCTTGCTGCTGGAGAACTAGTTCTTTGGGAGCCTTCACACGGACATTGAGGACGAGGGCGTCCGTATACCGTATACGACCTTCGTTGACACTCTGAAGAGGGATCTGGGAGCTTGCAACAAGTCAGAGCTAGAATCCTGCATGGCCAACCAAGATGATTGGCGTGCCAGGCTCGGCTGAGGCCGCCACGATGATGATAACGTTTTAAGAGTATCTTATTTAAGAACATCCAGCATCTGCCCAAAAATTAAACGTTATTAAAAAAATAGTACATTTCTACTGCAGATATATTTCACAAAATCACGAATATTTTAGTAAACAACTCATTTCAATCGAAAAAAACCAGTTTCTTTCAAAACTAGTCTTCCAATCATTTCAGTCATGTTCCGAAATTGTAATCACAGAGACTTCTGTGGAGAGATTGAAAATGTAAACAAACTGTAAACAAACTTTCATCTTCTTAAACCTGTGACGTAATAGTGCACTACATGAGGGCCATCACGATAACGAGGCGAGGAGAAAATGGCGAAGAAATTGTTCACAGAGGGGATTTCATCTTTCGTTTATCTTGTGGTGATATTTGGAAACTTGGCTCATTGTTTCAACATAGAACCAAGAGTAGTACAGGAATTTCTTCTGTGGAAACAGGGTAGGGATAAACCTTACTGACAATTATTTGCAACTTCGTTCACGTACATCACTTCCTGTCTAAGGTCGTTTTCCATTTGTCTGTTCTGGACGGCTGAAAAGAACTGGTTCTGGCCAGTTTAAAGGGAAAGGTCCAAGGCGCGCGCGTACAACTCTCCAAATTCCCGCGCCTGGGGAGAACTCAGCGCTCTGATCCATGAGCAGGGCCATTCTGGACAGAACAAGTTCTGAGAGCTCGTGCGATCCATTTGAGAACTGGCTGGTCGGACCGGCCAGACCGGACAAATGGAAAGCGACCTTAGTGAATGTTCTTATACCTGAGGTTTCCGGTGGAACATTCAATTGCGACCACGTTCGATCTAATTTTAAAACCAGAAATTGGCAGTGTTACAAATTTAGCCCCAAATCGGACCATTTATATGTCGATTTTTTAATTACACTCAAGAAATCCTTGCTACATTGCAGCGGAACCCGTTAAAATTTGCTCAAGCATGTCCCTTCCAGGCGAAATAATTATAATGTTATCATAATGACTAACTACATGATTGTATCAAAATGTTCTACTTGTATTCAATTCCTAACTATAAAGTTTATCAGGTGTTGAAATCAGGAAGAAAAATCAAAAGGGAATTTCGAACACCATTTATCAAAACGCCATTAATGCACGTGATGAACAATGTCAGGTTATTTCTATTTATCCGTTTCATATTACACTGTACGTCCTATTGGAGTATTGGTGTCACGTCATGCTTGCAGCCGAGACCTCTTAGCGTTTTCATTTTATAAATTTTTAAAAAAGATAAATATCACAACTTCCCCCGGGCAACTGCCACTCCTATTTTGTTGGAGCAAACAAAATTGTATTTGAAATAGGTAACATAAGCGACTATATTCTTTTATTATTTTTTTTAAATAGATAACACGTACATTTTTTATACATCGTATTACTGACAAGCAGGAAAGCCCAGTTATTTGAACGTTTTTATTGTGTGGAAGTATAAAACTTCTGGATGCCCAGACCTAAGCATTGTGGTATATTCTATATAAACGTCCAGCAGTAAAAAAGTGTCGATAAAAGGATAATAATTCAATAACAGGATAGTGTATCTTTATTGAAAAGAGCTAAAATGAGTTAGTCTGTTCATTTCGGAGAGTTCGGGTTTTGATCAGCACCGTGCAGACCAACACAAAGTTCTACATATTGGCCAGCAAGAAAAAATTAAGGACAATATTAATAGTTAATTAATTAAAAAGGGGATGGAAAATCAATATAACAATCTAATAACAGTTCTCTTCAGCTCAACAAGTGAGTTAACGCAATGTAAAGGGAGCTATTGACAACAGACTTCTGTATCTGAACGGTGATCGATCGGCTGTTGTCACCAACAAGATCTCCGACTTCCTGGCTGACCTCCATGACAACCCCCTCCCCCTCCCCCAAGGACGTCAGTGATGATGTTGCGCTGTTTGACACGGTAGCCAGGATAGCTTTCTTTCAGTTCTGGGCGGAGTGGACCACATTTTGTCGTTTTCTCGATGTCTTTCGTCAGTTTCTCTGTTTACCACCCAAAGACAGCTCATCTCGATGAATTTCAATTAGTCAGTACTTTCTTCTCCTTATTGATGATGGTGGCGTCAGTTGTTTGCCTTGACCTGCGTTGTGTCAGAATAGAGTGGGCTCGGGGGGAGACTGCCATAGTAAAAGGGGCAGAGATGCTCTTCGTACCTCTTAGGGGTTAAAATCCTGGGTTTTGGTACCGCTTAGGGTGTTCAAAGCAAAATACTTACATTTAATTGCATACAATACGGTACCATATAAACACCGGAATTAACTACATGTAGCTCTAATTTAAAATCATGATACCATTTAAATTTCTATTTGTTTTCCAAAAAGACTGACAGCGGAAAGTGTTTGATGTTTTTATCTTTATTGCTATTAAATTCATTGAAACTAATTGTTTGTTTCTGTTTCTGATTGGTACCTTTTAGTGGTAAAACTCAGCTTAAGCCACACCCATATTCATACCTTTTAGGGGTTCAATTGAAATTTCCCGACGAGCATCCCCGCCCATTTTATATGGGAATCCCCCCCCTGGGAGAGTGGGATGTCCCAGTATAAAGCAATTACCCGGTCGTTCTCGTATATACGTAGATAGGCTTGGGCTGAGCTCGAGAATACAAAGGTCCTACAGTGTTGCAGCGAGTTCTAGATATCTTGTATAGTGCTTCAAAGAAGATAATTTTGAGTGCGATATTATTATTATTATTATTATTATTATCATCATCATCATCACTACTATTACTATTATTAATATTAATATTATAACCTTTTCAAGGCAACCACACTGACTTGTTCAATCGTAGACTTCTTACAAGTCAGCTGGAAATAAACCAAGAAAACGAGCAAACCGAGCAATTATGAGTGTGAGAGCTTGTTTTGTTCGTTATCTCACGTGACTCGTGAGATTTGTGCGTGGGATCACAATAAGTGCAGTTCAGTGCTCCATTCCGGGGGTACCGGCTCCATTTTACTAGTTTTAGTGGGCTACACACCCTACATGCGCGGGAATTTCCTCCCGAACTGAAAAGGGTCCCTATATGAAAGGGTAGGTATTTAAATAGGTTTTTACCGGGTATTAAAAAAATCTTCAACCTAGATTCGTTCAAAATAAGTCGAACCTGAGAGGCAGGTAATAAGCCTGATTTAAAATTTATAAATTTGTTGCCAGTCTTGCAATCAATTTTTTTCGTATTTTTATTGTTTCATTTCATATATGATTACACAGTGTTTCCGGTCTCTCTAATTGGGTCGACCAGTAGCTGCTAGAAGCTGCTCCCTGATTTGCTCATCGAACAATAACGACGATAATAACCAACACCTTAAAACAATACACAACCAAACAAATACAAAAGAGTTGCTTTGTAGAACGATCACAATAAGAGACAATAGAGCTACGTCCTTGTTGCTTTAACTCAACTTAAGTTTTTATCGGTTCTAAGATCGCCCAAGTGCGAAGAAATGCATGGGTCTTTTAAAAATGACTGTTCAATTCAACGACAGGTGATCTGGGAGTCAACACTTACCGCATTCCGATCATAACTTCCATGCCAGATGGTTCACTCATCGCTTTATCAGAGGCTCGCAAACACAGCTCTTCGGACTCAGGGCCTAAGTTCTTAGCTATGCGACGCTCCACGACCGCCGGGGAGTCCTGGACACCAACTAGATTCATTGTAGACGATAGAGAGGCCAGTGATGGGTTGAACTTGGGGACAGTGATTGTGGATGAAATAAAGAAAACTGTGTTTGTGATGTACTCGTGGTGTTATCACAGGTGTAGGTACCCAACCACGTATCTGATCAGGAGTGACGACTACGGCTTGAACTGGACCAAGCCTGTGAATATATCACAACAAATCAGAGGGCTAAGGTTTGCACCGGGGCCTGGCTTTGGTATCCAGGTATGTGACGTCATAGACGGACCATGCAACCCATACAAATTATTTTCAGGCAGACTCATGGTCCTACTACATGTAGTAGTGTTGTAGCCGTAGCTCAGAGTTGTTATATACACTCCGTTTTTATAAGAATATGAGGCTGAAAAATGACCAAAATTTAAGAACATGCTAAGATCATACCGAAGCTGAGGAAAGGCGAAGAACTATTGTTTTGGCTACTGCACAAAGTCATGCATGTTAATCTGTTTCTCGGCTGTTCGTCAGTGCAACATCGTCTATAGTGTTGTGCATGTACAACTTTGTTCTTAAATCTTTTTATTTATTATCATATTTAATTTAGTTCCTGTGGGCCAGGGTAGCGGCTAATTAATAAAGCGTATTTATGTTTTCTGGTTGGTTTGTGCTAATTTAAGAATGTTCTTATACAAAAAGGGTGCAATTCATAAGACGAACTCCTTCGTGTTTACATGACGTTTTTTCAATAATATAGAGTTTAAAATCTTTGTGAGAAACGCTTTTGCAGTGCAGACTTGGCCAGGTCCCCAGGCGCCCTTTTCATTTTGTCACGGGTAGCTCTCCTCAGTCTTCTAAGCTGTAACATGGTCAGAGAAAAACGGAGACGACAGGGGACCTGGCTAGTGCAGACTATGGCTGTTATGTTTTTGTACAAGTGCACTTACTTTATACTCAGATCTCTGGTTTTGATTGATGCACGTGATAAACGTCACCCTTGGTGTCAATAAACAAAATCTGAATGCAAGGCTATTCACAACACAACACAACACAATCATTTTTGAGCAGGTTTAATGGTAATATTTCGAGTAGCTGCGCTACTCTTTACCACGCCAGAGCTGGATTGAAGTGAAATTATAGCCGCTCAGGAGTTTGAATTATATTTATGCAAATGTTTGGGAAACCTGTCTTGTTACGTATTTAAACATTGACGGGCTTGTCGTTCATATTTTTTTAACAACAGAAAAAGCTGTCTCCTTGGAAAGGGCGCCTCATCACCTGTGGCCACTCGGTCGTGAGGCATGATGGGATTTATTGTGCTGTCAGCGATGGTACGTAGACGCTCAGTATCACGTTGGATTTTGAGATTAACAACAACAGTAACAATAAAAACAACAACAATAACAACAACAACAAAAAGGATTATAGTTCATTTTAAAGACAGGGTTTTATTAGGTTTTCGAATAACTGCTCAATAAGTTTAAAACTTGTTGTATGAATCGGTATTTAATACTTTTTCTTTCAGACAACGGCGAATCGTGGAGAATAGCTGGTACGCTTCCGGCGGAAGCGGGTTTAGACCCTGACGAATCACAGGTAAGCGAAAGCAAACATTGAAACGGATACTGTAATATATTTCTATCAGTATACACTTGTTGGTTTCAGCCGAGTCTAAAGTGATGAATTATTTGAGTCGAGACACCAAAATGGGCTTGTCGAAGATCGAGCCTAATATGTGTGGTGCTGATAGTCAGTAAATATTTCGCCGCACCGATTGGACGAGGTTATTCCAACAAGGACATCCATCTCCCGTGACCAAAACTTGCCCTTGAAAAACGAACTTTCAGTTACTCAGGGGCCGTAGTATTCAATTCACTGCCAGAAGAGACTATCGAATCAGCGCGGGTCGAGGGTCCCGGATAAAAAGTCGCGGGTCGCGGGTAAAACTTTGCGGGTAATTTTTTTAAAATATTTTTGTAGCGGAGCACCATACATAAGGAGGGGGTCTAGTTGAAATTTATGGCTTGGATTCCGAGCACCCCATGCATTATTACAAAATAGCTTGCCATAGCAACTGCGTTTCCCATCAAGAAAAATATAATATCTTGAGAACGGAGATATGACTTGATATGGCGTCATCAAAACTAGAAAAGTAAATATTACGAGAACGGAGCATTTCTGGGTTAACTCGGACGTTTTACCCGCGACCCGCGCGTTTTACCCGCGGCCCGCGCCGATTAGACAGTCTCCTGCCAGAAACATTAAAACGGGAAAATTCTCTGAAACACCTTCAAACTGCAAACGGCTAGACAATAATTTACATAGTTTTTCTGTAGGGGTACACTCCTCAGTTGACTATTCGGGTACGTGACGCCCTCAAGGGTGTGGTTTTAAAGCCAATTTGATCTGGAATATGGCATGTATTTTGCTTGAGAAGTCTGGAAAAGGGTGTGGTTTTCGCAAAGAATCTGTTGACCATAAAACACTTCTGTCGTGAATCGTCACTTCGCAGATTTCAGAGTAAAAGGTAAGAAAAATACGACCTATGTTGCAACCACCGTGTTTTTATTGGCCTGCTCATAATTATGGGTATTTCTTTCTGCAGTTTGGTCTGAAATAGGGTCAGGATTTGAAGGCTTGGGCCGCAAACCCCAACACAAAATATAGATAAGTACCCCCCGGGCCTATCTTACCTTTCATCCCCCCTGGGCCTATCTTACCTTTCACCCCTCCGGGCCTATCTTACCTTTCACCCCCGGGCCTATCTTACCTTTCACCCCCGGGCCTATCTTACCTTTCACCCCCGGGCCTATCTTACCTTTCATCCCCCGACCTATCTTACCTTTCATCCCCCGGGCTTATCTTACCTTTCACCCCCGGGCCTATCTTACCTTTCACCCCCCGGGCCTATCTTACCTTTCATCCCCCGACCTATCTTACCTTTCACCCCCGGGCCTATCTTACCTTTCATTCCCCGGGCCTATCTTACCTTTTAACCCCCGGTCCTATCTTACCTTTCACCCCCCGGCCTATCTTACCTTTCATCCCCCCGGCCTATCTTACCTTTCTCTATTGCTATCTTTACTTTTTTTTTTTTTTTTATCTTTTTTTTTTTGGCCAAACCTTGGACATGAATCAGTGTGACTCTGCATTCAGTTTTATCTTTACTTGCTTAGGGTTAGGTGTAAACAGCAGGGTTAAGGTTTGGTGGGTATCTACTTGAAAACTACTACAAAGCTGGCCAGGCTTTAATCGTAGCCTTGTTAGCGCCCAGGCCTCTGCTGAAGACAGTTTCCCAGGGTCATCTACACTATGTCGAGATCAATCTCTGAGCAGCTGCCAGGGTACGAAGCTGCACTGATCTTTTGATCTTGCATTTCCAGATCGTTGAACAATCTGATGGTATTCTGCTAGTCACATCAAGAAACCAGAACCACTACAAATGCCACTGCCGCATTATGGCTCGGAGTTACGACGGTGCGGAGAGTTTTGCACACAGTGACGTCTATTACGACGAGACATTGGTGGATCCCACATGTGCAGCAGGTTTGCTCAACTATAAGAACGTGGTCTTCTTTTCCAACCCTGCCAACCAGATGCTCAGAGTCAACATGACCGTCCGCTGGAGCCTGGACAGTGCAGAGACGTGGCGCGGCGCTCTGCAGGTCTGGAAGAGCGCCAGTGGTTATTCCTGTCTTACCGCTGTCCTCACGAGTGCAGCGAATGAATCTTATATCGGTCTTGTGTTCGAGAAGGGTTCACTGCGGTATGACGAGTCAATAGTGTTTGTTAAGATTCAGTTTTGAGAATTGTTTTTAGCATTTCGACTACGTACAAAACAGCGTGTACAACGAGGGTTAGAAGTTTGAAGTGGCCCTTCTTGCCCACCGTAATAGTCATCAAATTATCTACGACTAAGTGGGTCATTAGCTAAATCAAGGTCGAAACCATTTCACTTGTCAAATAAATAATAACAACAATAAAGAAATAATTTGACAAGTTTAATACAACAAATATTGGAGGAATTTGTACTTGGGCAAAAACAGCGGTGTGGATGATTAAGTTGATTATATTGGTGTGTATAGGAACAAGTGTCGTTTTTTTAAATTCTATTCCGACATATCGGAGGAGCTTCGACTATTTGGAAATCATTCCAAGATTACTTTGAGTGGCCCAATGTGCAAGGAAGCAACAATCGATTAACTTTTTAGATATTTTTTTGGAAGTTAGTCATATTGAACTTTCTAATCTCACTTCCAATGAATTGTAAAGTCGAAGAAAACTCCTGAAGTTGTTGTTGGCCAGGTGCGGAAACTTGCACCAAGTTTAATGATTTCACGGATGCAAATTCTCATATCAGTAATCAGTATAAAAACGGATTCAATCCATCGCCCACATTGCTCTTCCTGCCTAAATACCGAAAATCTCAGCACGGGTTCTTGGTAGACTAGGCGCCGTGGTGATCTTTAATTTCCATCTTTAATCATAAGCAATTGCATTACAGTATAAACTAACCCCAGCAATGGTGGTTAGCAAACTAATAGACAAACAGATGGTGACGAATATTTTTCTAAAAGAGTTGTTATTGCAAGGGAAGCCAATGTCTTTGAAGATAAAACTAGGCTATTATATTTCGTCATTTTGCTTAGTATAACTTCCGATCCCCTGCAGAAAGTCTCATGAGTTAAGACAACAAATAATAAAAGCCATAATCTTATCAACCCGTTATATAGTTACTGTGGTAAAAACAGTTGCGAATCAGCCGTGTTTTATATCGTGTATGAGTATCGGCGGAACAACCGAGAAATTCACAGGTGAGCACGTGTCGACTTGTGTAGCGTACGTTCTTTCCAAGCCAATCACTACTGAATACTGTATTTATTATTCCTGCTTCAGTACCCCCCGGGAGTAGCACACTTTTTCACTGATCTTAATAATGTTTTCAATCTCGTTGAGAAAAACTGCTGATTTTTTTCAGTAAAAAATAACTTGCTTTGCACGCAAGCTTAGGTTAAGTATAATCTTACTTAGTTTTATATTTGCTAGATGAAGGTACATAACCACGAATTTGTTCGAATTTTGCTCGACTACGATGAGGAAAAATTATTTTCATAGAAATATTCTGGCGTCTCAAGGTTACTGTACTTGAGCCGCATGATCGAAGCTGAGAATGATCAATTTTTCACTATTCCTCAAAGAGAAATGTACATATTGTCCGCTAATCATGTTCTACGTTTTCACCGAAAAATTTTTGAGCTTTGATCAACGAATATAATAAAACCAGTTGCCATACTTAGGTTTCAAGTAGCTTTATGATTCACTTGAACGCGCTCACAGGAAAGATGACATAAGTCATAACGGCTAAAGAAGGAAGGTCATGCAAGGAACGAAGTTGTTTTTTTATTACTGTATTCGTGTTCGTTGTTAATTTGTTGTTTCTTCAGTATATTTTATGATATTGGTTGAAATTGGAGGGAAGCTGGAAATCCTGGTTCATTTTAACAACGCTCACTCGCTTTTCCTCGGTCATCTAACGACAAAAAATGGTGCAAAGTGTAAAGTACACAATTTCTTAGTAAAAAGTGTTTACTTACCACAAAACTGATTTGCTAGTTTACACCGTACGCGTTATAACTTGTATACATGTAGGAATCTTAAGGCCGATTTACACTACACGTAAAAGATGGAGCGGATCGGATAAAAAATGGAACGGAACGGATAAATCTCGTTGTGTAAATGACAATTTATCCGTTCCATTCTTGTCCGATCCGTTCCCGAAAGGGTACGCAACCGTATGCGTACCCTTTTAGGAACGGATCGGATAAAATTCGGTACCGCACTCACTTTTTTATGTAGTTCACTCCGTGTAAACGCACAACTCCCTTTTGGGTACAGCACCCTGCAAAGTTTTACGAGCCAGCTACGGTGCTAGTGCAGCGGCCTACTATAGGACGCATGCTCAAAAAAACCCAAACTATCCGGACCCCTCAGAAAAAAGCGTGTAAACAGATCCGTACCCGTTCCCAATGATGCTTATGACAGACCCAACATTTATCCGATCCGTACCTACAAATTTGCTGTGTAAACAGGAATTTGTTGCATGGAACGGAGCCCGTTTTTATCCGATCCGTTCCCACCTTTTATAAGTGTAGAAGACCTTAAAACTGTGGGAACTATTCATTTTTTTTTCGTTTATTTTCCCTGTGCTGAAAACAACTGAAAACTTAAAACTGTGGGAACAACATTTGAAGGTATGCGGTACAGACGCATAATTATTGAATAAGACTAAAATTAAGAAAACACGCATTAGGAACACTTTAAAGTAATAAAGAGCATCTTAAGGATGAGATCTTCAAAAAGAGCGTTTAGCTTCAGCTCAATAAAAAGAAAGTTCTCATGTTGACGAAAGACTATCGACGTCTCTCATATAAGCCCAACTAAAACTTTGCTTAAGTTAGAAAACTGAACTTAGTAAGTTTAACTTAAAATATTTCTTCTGCTTTTGTAATGCAATAGACTCCGGGTACAAGTTCTCAATTTTAAAATAAGTATTACTGATATTTGTTACGTTGAGTATATATATATTTTTGTACCACCCTTTCTTAATTTTTTTATGCATAACGAAAACGTAATTTGAATTGCCAGAAGCTTTTAGCTTCAAACTTCACAAAGTATTCTTCATTTCTAAATCGTGTATATGATCAACTGTCAAAACACAACAGTTCTTTGTATTGTCAAAATATTATGCAGTGCAAGAAAAGCCAGTGTTTTTGTGGACAAAAAAAAACTATTGTATTTCGTCAATTAATTTGATTTGCATACAGTACTACTCTGAGCCGAACCAGTTATCGCGAACAAAGATAGCTTGCGGCTGAACAAGCCCAAAGAATGAACGCGGTTTACAAGTCTTAGGGCCTGTTTATATGAGCCCGGTTTGCCGGGAAGCCCGTTGAGGCGAGATCCCGCCTCATTCCTATTTTGCTAATAAAAATGTTGTTGCGTTTACATGAGAAACGGGCTGGCCCGGTTCAGTGGGATCCCACTGTCAGCTGCCGAGATCTCGGCATGGCGGGCCAGACATTTTCTCATGTAAACACGCCATCCCGGCGAGGTGGGACGAAATAGTCAGGTCTCTTAGGGTCGGGATCGTTACAGACTTTACAAAAGCACCAAAATTGGCACAGATGTAGCTTTTGGCACCACAATAAATATTAGAAGGGGTGCCCAATTCAAATCTGGCAATTAAGCGAGTTATGGGGGGAATGAATTCTCAAAATCACC
>JAOBYH010114211.1:0-10000 GCA_025403525.1 Umimayanthus kanabou
GTTGCAACAAAAATAGACTTGAAACTGAAAACATTTTTCTGCGAGAAGAATCAATTGTAAAAAACCAAAAATGACAAAAAAATCAGGGTCGGTGGCCTAAACTTAGGGACGGTCGGTAACCGGAAACACACATATATTTTTGTTTGGCCTTACCGTCGCGTTGCGCGATTTATAAATATAAGACTTTGTATGGGAACTCCTGGATCGGGTGATTTTTTAGACTTTGTTTGGGAATCCACTTGATTTCTCAAAAATATATGATATTGTCATGAACGATGAAATTGTTTAGAATGTACTTGTCTGTTTTGTTTAGTTTGGGGCCATTTGGAGCCATTTTGAACCTAACCGACGATAAATCACTCAAAATGAAAATGGCTGTAAATGTCTCCAGACTAAACAAAACAGACAAGTACACGCTAAACAAGAGGTAAGTCAACTTATTTCAACATTCATAACAATATCATATATTTTTAAGAAATCTTGAGAGGGGATCCCCATACAAAGTCTTATAAATTACCCGATCCAGGAGTTCCCATACAAAGTCTTATATTTATAAATCGCGCAACGCGACCGTAAACACAAACTGTAAGCTTGGGCTGCCTGTGCAATAACTGGCACTTTTTAACAATATTCTATGGTATGTTTGTTTACGGATGGTCAATTTTAGGGTTGAGGTTTGGGTTACTTATATATTGTCTTTTTATCCAATGGGATCTTTCGTTCTCAGAGTGAAAGACGACACACTGTCATCCAAATCTGGTTACTCATAATATTCATGAATAATCATTACTCTTTCAGGTCTGCCTGTTTGGCAACTCGGAGGTGTCACTCCGTGATGCAATGAGGTCAGATATCTCCGAAAGGGAGTTATTGGAAATAATTGGAGCTGCTGTGAAGAGAAAGAAAAAGCAGCATGCAGGTGAGTTCTTTTTTCTTACTCCGTCTTGTAGCCACAAAACCGGTTTGTTAGATAGGTTTTTAACCGCTAAATCATCGGAGTTCTCTTGTCAAACAACATCTCATAGCCTCAAAAAGTGGTTCGATAAATACCCGTTTCACTGCTAAATCATCGTGTTTTCTCCTTTCAAAATAAAGTTACATCCAACAATTCATAAAAAGTGATCTTTGATATTACAAACTTCCGTCAATGCAATTTACCAATTATTTGTGTTCCTATCCTGAAGATAAATCAGTTTTACAATGTTCTTCTAAGAGGAGAGACAACTACAGTCCATATTCAGGGTACTTACGTGGGTCTTGATAAACCTGGAAAGTCATGGAATTTCGTTAAATATTTCAAAATCCGTGTCCTAAAAAACTTGTTAATTCGAAATATATTGGCCATCATGGAAAGTCATGAAAAATCAGATCTGTGTGTGGACAATAAAAGTACTCGATTCATGAGTTTTAGGGACATTTTCAGAATTTGAGTTCTTGGACTTTTCTGAAGTGGGCCAAAGAATTTAGATATGAATTATGTGTAGGAACCTGCAAATGCTTGCCACGGGCACCTAAAACAAACCATCCACAGATTTTTCTGTAGTTTCAGACACGTTTGACACTGTTATTAGTAGCTATATCATATCGCGAACAAGAGCCAAGAGGAACTTTTGATTATGAATTGAGGTTAGAATATGATTTTGGCCCAGAGTTGATGTTTCCTATGTGGAGTTTTTGTTCAACACTAAAGTGTACACTAAAAAATAAGTCAAAATTGAGTTAGGTATATATATCGTTGTTTAAAAAATGCATCTTTTCCACGAGTCATCAAGTTTCTCGAGATATATCTCAGATTATTTACATCTTATTTGCCCAGTGCGAGGTCCGTACGGCAAGTTATAAACCGAATTTATCCCTCTCTTTTTTGGCCCAAGCGCGAAGCGCGAGGTCATGAAAATAAGGAAGGAAAAACTCGAGGATCCGTAACTCGCCATACGAACCGAGCAAACGAGGCTAATAACATGTTTGTTTTATTGCTTTATTGATTATTCATGGAAGAGAACGAAGTAATTTGACGTTTTGACAGGTGATCAAGAGCTGGAGGTCCGTACGACCACTTACGGACCTGAAATTGACCAATGATAACACGCGAAATCAGTCAGCCATATAATAATATTTCTTATAGCTGGTCTTTAAAAAAATACGGGAAGACTAGTTTTGATTTTAAAAAAAATGTTTTTGATGCGTTGGCGAGCAAGCTGAATACTACGGGTTTTGATCAGCAAGGGTTAATATGGTATGTTTTTCGCCCGTAATGTTTGATGTGTAGCTGACGACTGACGTTTCGAGCGTTTGTCCTTCGTCAGAGCAGACTGTCTCTGACGAAGGGTTAGCGCTCAAAACGTTGGCTATACACCAAATCTTATGGCGAAAAACATACCATATCAACCCTTGTTGATCAAAAAATGTGGTTAGGGAAGGTGCATGGGGTAGGGGTATTTGATGCGAGGAGTACCTGACTACTGTGGTTTTCGTGTCCAAGGGGGGATTGTTCAAGTGTAATAAAGTACAGATACAACATCCAAAAATTACTGTTACACAAGACTGATAGACTGAATGCAGGCTTTTAGTCAAGGTCTTAAATATCTGAAGGAAAATATTCAGAAATAACACTAGGTTGGTTTTGGTCGTAGGTATGTTCAACATTGCCAAACAGAAAAACCGACCCATGATTCTTATTGGTGGATGACTAGCACGTGCAAGTACGTAACCAATCAAATCTAGATGCTCACTTGAGTCACTTTCCACTGGTACGGTCTGGCCGGTCCGATCAGTCAGTTTTAAATGAGTTCTCAGAACTGTTTCTGGCCAGATTGACCCTGCTCATCGACCAGAGCCGCTCAGTTCTCCCGCTCCGATCGGACAAAGCGCGGGAATTTGTGACGGGAAAAATGTACGTGCGCACCTTGGATCTTTCCATTTAAACTCACCAGAAACAGTTCTTTTCGACCGGCCGGAACGGACAAATGGAAAGCGACCTTAGTATACAAAATCTATTCGATTGAGCGCCGCCCTCGAATAAGCATCGAACACAAGAGCCAAAATATTTGAAGCGCGCCGCCCTCGAATACTGGCTCCGCGTCTATTCAAAACACTGCAGCTTTTAATTAAAGCAGCACCAAAAATGAATTGTTGGAGGAGTCAAATTATTCAAGCACGGTACAGCTTTATCTAAATCAGCCTTGGAAATTTATTCCCCGGTATTACAAGAATTTGGGTTTCTTTCCCCAAAATGGCTATATTTTACCGCTCTCCAATCCAGTTTTCTAGTGAATGACATCAAAACATGATGTTTTGTTGTTAACACTTGTTGTCATGAGAAATATTATGATTTTCTGTTTAGCGCCACCTTCGGATAAGCGCCGCAGTCAAAACTCTAAGAATTTGATGAGCGCGCAACGCAGTGAATGGGGTATTCCGTTTCTTCTCTTTGCTTTCCCCAAACAACTTCGAATTGTACCGTCACTCGTGAACCATAATTTATTTTTCCCGTCTTTCACGACAAAAAAATGGGTTTATCGACTAGTTGGCTGCAAGTATTGTTTCAGTAGTAGTACAGCTAGCCGATAGTAATTGTATAGACAGCAGATAGAAATGTCTTTTCAAACAGAAACTAGATAACCCAGGTGCCTTAGGAAAGACTTCGTATGGTTCTTGAACTTGTATTTCATGAACTTGAAAAACTTTGAATTTAGATTTTGTTTCTTGAAAATAACACTGGTAACAAGTTTTGATACAAAGAATACTCAAAATGACTATTATACTATTAGCCTGTTGTCGATGAACTGATATAATGACATAAACTTAAATTGCTCTCCAGTAAATATTTTAATTCTTTCATGCGTTTCTTAAATTCGTTTTCTGTAATTCTGACCATCGAAATCAATACTTAAGTAATTTAACCTGCTATATTAATTAAAGTAACAGCTTTGCAAAGCAAAAGTTACCCTGCGAGCAGATCTCTCAAGCAAACTTTTTTGTCAGACTTGATGCTACAAGTTCTCAAGCGTTTGTTTAACGGCTGCAATAGATCATCAAGACATTTAGTGTTTAAACAGATTGGATGACAGGACTGACTGTCTTTTGGTACCATGATGTTTGTTGTCCTTTAGATAATTAGGTGTCCTTTAGTATCATTTGGCATCCTTTAGTATCATTTGGTATCCTCTGGCGTCTTTTTGTGGCCTTTTTCAGTTCTTACTCCGTCGTGAGACCTCGTTCTTGCATCTTATGATCGCCATCATCATCAAGCTCATCGTCATCAAGCTCATCATCATCCGCACTTGGTTGTTCACTTGTTGATAATGGAATCACCAATTCTCTGCCACTAACTTCAAATTTGATCTGTCGAAAGATATTTACACAGAGCGTTTACAAAAGGACGCAAATACACAATTTGACTTACGCAAGTTTTTGCTAATTTTATTCTCTTGTAGCAGCAAAATTTGATAATAGAAAGATATAGAGCGAATAGAAACGAGAAAAAAAATTGTGTGCTTTGACTCTTGCTAAAACTGCATGACGTTCCCTGTCTTCGCCAAAACCCAAAATATGAAGTTTTGGAGGTAACTGAAATGGACTGCTAAGCAGTCTAGAGACCAACATAATTACAAACTTGCCGTTTCTCGTATTCTTGGTGTTAAATCTATCTATTATTAGGTCAAAAACATGACATTTGAAGAGTATTTGTACTGCAATATCAGGTGTTAAGCGACACCACGAAGGGCCAAAATAAACATTTCTTTCCGCCAAACCGAGATATTGCATTGGTATTATCATCAGACTACAAAGCTACTTTGTTGAGAGATTCTGCAAAATGTTTATTCGAAGGAAAAACTGATGTAACACGGTGATATGCGGCGGACCGTAGAATTTATTGTAGCCCGGCACCTGGCTGTACATATTGATAGTGTTGTTATAATGAATCAGGCTTCACCGATTAATATTTGTTTTCGCCTACGATGGATGGAACTGTAAATCCGGACAATATAATGAAATTTTTCGATGCGCGCGGCCCCAGTCAGTTTATCAGTGTGTAAACTATCTTTATATTATCTACACAAAATAAGTTGTTTGGTAATGAGAATAAAGCAAAAGATTATTCACAGAAATTTATCTAAGATGAAAAACAAAATTATCCGAACCTGTTAACAAGGAGACTATAGAATCAGTTTAGGAGAATTCAGCAAAACGTCATATGGCGTGTTTTGGACTGAGAGGGTTTAGAGGAGCCGCGCATTCTTTGACGATAATTGTCCACGACAGAGAACTATGTGACCCAGCCTCTTGAAATCTATTCGCTGTTTAACAACGGTACTCGGAAAAACTAGGTCGATGAACCAAAGACTGGAAACAAAACACAAAATCATGTGAATAATGAATACCCTGCGAGCAGAGATCACGCATGCCGCCACGAAGAATGAGACTCTTTTTCGCTTCGTTCTCTGTAACGAGATGAGAGATCTCTGCTCGCAAGGCATATAGTGATTATTTCGACCATATTGTTTACAGTAATGTAGGGCTGTTGTGAAGAACTCCCGAGACACTTTCAAAGACTTAAAGGGGGCGCATTCTTCACGGAAAGTATTTGTACTGCAAAGAATGCGCTCGCAGCGAAACGAGGTCGAAGCAAAGCGCAAAAATACGGTGGTCCACAAGTGTCACTGCAAAACTGACTTTGTCGCGGCACAAATGATAATGTACTTTCTCACAGTAGAACTATCTCAGGGCAAAACTTACTTTCGCGCGGCAATACTTACTTTCTCCCGGCAAAACGTACTATCTCAGGGCAAAACTTACTTTCGCGCGGCAAAACTTACTCTCTCGCAGCAAAGCTTATTTTCTCACGGCAAAACTTACTTCCTTGCGGAATAACTTATTACCATGTCAGCTGACAAAACTTCCGCTCACAACAAAACTTACTCTCTCGGGCGGTCGCTGCCGCCAGACCGATTGTAACTTTTCCCATGAAAGAATACTTTAGAGAGTAAGTTTAGTTAATTGTGAGAGAGTAAGACTAAGTGTTGCAGTGGGAGAGTAAGTTTTGCCGTCTGAGAAAGTAAGTTTTGCCGCGAGAAAGAAAGTTTCGCCTTGCTTTAAGGTGTGTGTCGACATTCGTGGGACTAAACATGTATTTACTAAATGTGTAAACGTAAAACTTACTTCGACTGGCTTGAATTCTTTCGACAGCGTTTTCAGGGCATTCCTAACAATCTTGGCGATTTTCTGACGCTTCATGTATCTCGCAATTTTCTTCAGTTCCCAATAACTCTTGCTAGTTGTGTTAAATCTAGCTCTCTTCAATTGGTAGAGCTCGAGTCTGCTTTTGGCAAGGCTTTTTTGTAGAAGCCTTTGTTCCTTTCGGAGGTGGAATATTTCTGCTCGTGCCTGGCAAAGCGAGTACTGTGTGAATGAGCTGACAGCCTGGGCCTCATTGGAAGTGGTACTCAGGATGGCGTTTTCCCTTTCTAGTTTTTCTCTCTCAGCCCTCAGACGTCGAATTTCATGGTCATTGAACTGTGGTAATGGCACTATCAAGATGTCTGCTTGGCATTCGTCACCGTACATTCTAGAATTCTGAACGTACGCGACGTTTGGTTCGGGCGCTTTAAACTCGTAGTCCGAAAACATATCTACGCTTTTCTCCCTTGTAAATAAATGTTAGGACTGGTTTAAAGTCGTGGCACCTCACATCTTTTAAGAGCCTTGTTTTAATTATCGTGTTATTGTTAACAAGTGTGATTTAGTGGTATTTTGAGAACCATACCATCAATTATGATGCTAACAAGTCTCAAGTTAACTTTAATACCTTTTGGACAACACCTATCACTTCATCGCTGTGATGATACTAGCATAATGACATAGCCTTGCAAGGAGGAGTCATAATTAAGGTATTGTATTGTATTGTATAATAAAATCTTTAACAATGAATAATAGAATAGAAACTGAAGCAATTCGGAAATGACCATTTGAATATACCAATTAGTATATGAGTTTTCCATTTTCTTTTGAAAGAGGTCTACTGTGCATCCCACTTTATAAGTTAGTTGTATATTTTGAAAACTGAGTACCGTTAAATTAAATACCGTACCTTTTTGACAACTCCTCACTTCATCGCTGTGATGATAAAATATTTAACAATCAACAACACAATAGAAACTGTGAAGCGATTCGGAAAATAACACTTTAGATAAATACCAGTAGTTTCTTAAAAACTGTTTCTTGTCATTATCTTTTGAAAGACCGGTCTATTGTCCCTCGCACTTTATGAACTAATTAGTGCTGTTTTGAGAGTCATGGTCGCTCAAAGTACTGTTGACTTTAGTAGCTTTTGGACAACACCTCTGACTCCATCGCTGTGATGATAGAATATTTAACAATGAACGATACAACAGAAAATTACACTTCAAATATACCAATTAGTTTCTTAAGAACTGCTACTTGTCATTTTCTTTTGAAAGAGGTCTATTGTGTCTCGCACTTTCCAAAATAACACTTTAAGTACACCAGTTAGCTTCTTAAAAACTGTTTCTTGTCTATGAGGTCTATTATGCTTTGCTAGTCAGTCTGTTTGATTATTGCCTTTCACGTGTACCAAAGCCGACGGTGTTTCCAAATTTATAAAAACTTTCGCCATTCAACCTCGATATGCACAGTCGCTTTAGGTGCCATTTTTATGCAGATTGTCGGTTCAAATCTTTGTTCTGCACTGCAAGGAATTATTTATATTTCATTGGTTAACAGAGCACTTCACAAGAAAGAACATTTGGATGAATATCCGTGCACACATTCGCCAACTGTATCATACTATTTTGATTCATGAGTTAACATTTATCAAAACAATTCTAAAATGAAAGTTGTTGCCATGCGTTCAATCCCCGGGCACAGTGGTTCAAAGCTCGCTTAGTGCTAATCCTGGTTTAACTCCATAGGTAACCCAGAATTAGAACTAATCGGGGCCCTGTAGGATAAATATTTACATCAATTTTCCTTAACTTTCCTCTCAAACATTTATATCTGGAAGCAACAGATCAAGAGCGTGTTATGGCTTGTTCTCTTGTATGCTAAGGCGCATCTTCTTATGAGAGCTTCGTTTGAAAACGGAATCCATTTATCGGACGAACAAACATAATTCGACTTATCGCCGCCTAAAACAAACAATCCGTTCTGTTAAGGGGGAGCAACAAGTCAAATTTTGATTAGGAATTGGAGAGGAGATTTAAAAGGCAAAAAATATTAGAACACAACAAACACTGTTCCCAAGCGAGCAAGTGCCACTCCTCGGACAACATACAAGCTGGCATTCGCCCATTAAATATTGACTCCAAAAATTATTACCTAAAATCATCAACAACTTAAAATTCAATGTATTTTCGAATTTTTATCAACTGCGGTATTGTGTCGCTATGATCCAAAATTTTTATTTTTGTCAGTTGAAACCGAGATCAGATATCGGTTAAGCCTGATAGTTCGTCTTTACGTCCTGTCCGCAAAAACTTAGTTTGTTACCTGAGTGCCTGTTAATAGTTTTATTTAGCTTATAAGTAAGTTTTCTTGTCAATAAACATTGTGTTTGATACGAAAAATATGACCATTTTATTATTGTTTCACAGATTCGCCTGGGAGTAACCTGAAACTGACCGGAGACTTGTTATCTACAATCAAAGATAATCAACTGACTTCTGATTTTGAAACTGAGAAAGAAACCAGTGGGCTACACAAATCCAAATATCGACCAGTATCTTATGATCAAGTTTGGGAGCGCCGATATGAAGTACTCCTTCTGACAAAGGCTATCAATTTATCAACAAAACCAGTCGCCCGTTACTTTAGTACGTGGGATGCAGCAGATGAAAAACACAAACTAGAGTCTCCTGGTGATCAATCCACAACCTCGGCGAAGCTTACTCATGTCGATAAAACTGGGAGAGCGAAAATGGTGGACGTTGGACGAAAAGACGAAAGTCATAGACAGGCGGTTGCCTGTGGTACTGTCATACTAGGTCTACAGGCGTTCCAATTAGTTAAGGAAAATAAGATTAAGAAAGGTGATGTGTTAGTTGTAGCTCAGTTAGCGGGAATAATGGCGGCTAAATCGACAGCCAGTTTAATCCCGTTGTGTCATAACATCCCAATAACAGACGCTCAGGTGGATTTGCAACTTGACGAGGAGAACTGTGCTGTGCACATTCGTGCTTCGGTTGACACGCTTGGAAGGACTGGAGTGGAGATGGAGTCGCTGACCGCTGTGACAGTGGCCGCACTTACAGTCTATGACATGTGTAAGGCGGTATCACGTGACATTATCATCACTGACGTAAAACTTATGAGCAAAAGTGGCGGGAAAAGCGGGGATTTCATCAGAAAACATTAAAAGAATTGTATATATTATCAAAGTACAAGTAGAAGAGAAACGGTATTAAGGGAACAGTTGATTGTTCATATAAAACGTCAACAGATAACAATACGACAATACAGATCTGTAAATATTTTTAATTTAGGGATTAAAACTGTAGTTAAGAATGCAATTGAATTGTTTTCTGTTTTATTTCAATTTTTGCCCAAATTGAATGTTTAAGGCCTCGTTTACACTCAACCGGAGAGCCGTTTTTGCAGCCTGCCCGCAGATGTTTATTCTCCTTCGCCGCGGAGGAGAATTAACGTCTGCGGGCAGGCTAAGCTTTTTGTGCCGCCGCAAAAGTTTGTACGGTATAGTGTGAAGAAAGAACGTTCTAATCGCTGTATTTGATCTATCTATACCGATCAAAAGGATACAGTGTAAAACACATTGTACCGTATGTTTTTTTGTGCCAGCACAAAAATTAAAGCAATATTGTTTTCCTTTAGTTTGGTGTTTACATTGCATTTTCGCAGGAAAAAAAACCTGTCACACCAAAGCGCTACGTGTCACGTTTAATTTGGCAGGAAATGTGTGCCGGAAAAATGGTTCTAAGAGTAATGAGAAGATATCCTATCCGCTATGGTTTTTACAACAGCACGA
>JAOBYH010114433.1:0-18462 GCA_025403525.1 Umimayanthus kanabou
CTAGGTACGGCCCTGATATATTTATATAAAATATCTATAAATATGGCTAATATCCATGTTTAGAATTGTAAATTAAAAGTACAAAATTTACTCATATTTCAGGATCCATCAACGTCCCTTCTACACTCAGTAGAGAGCAAGGAGAAAACGTCAAGTTTTCAGTAAGTTTGATAATAAATTTATTTTATGTCCAAATAATACAATTTTAAATCATCAACTGAAGGTCTCAAAAAGTATAATTATTATTATTTAGTAATACCATTTTGCTAAATATTGCAAAATTTTGCAAGATCTATCTATTCCCTTCAGGGGACTTGAAGTTGCTACTCACAGTTCATCATTCAGTAATGATGAACTTGTAAAAAGTACATAATTTTGAATGCTAACAGTTACGTTAATTACATGACCTAAGTGCTGGGCCTTCTGTCTGTTCACAGGTTGAATTCAATGGATTTTGATTCCACAGAAGATCTGGGCAATTACAAGAAACAAACTTTATTGTGAGTGATCTTTTATAAATGTATTAAAATAGTAATTAGTCTAGAATAACTTTTGTTTAATCACCATAGTCCAGGGATATGTATAATACGTGTACCTGCTGTCAAGCTGATGTATTAAGCACATTGTCAATCATAATATTAATATTTTAATTAGTGATCACCTGATATAATATTATTTGAAATCAGAATTCAATTGTAAGTTGGTTAAAATATATATTGATTTAAAGTAACACCAGCACTCATGTTTTACAGGTTCATGTACTCACATGTATCATAGAATCCTGCTTAATATAGTACACTCTGGACTTATAGATACAGTATATCTTCACGAGAGGTTAATTTTACTGATCCTGTTACAATTGGAACTTACTGCATAACAGGAATAAAATTCAAGACATTTTGAATTGACTTCCATAAATTACATTTGTCGAAAAATCTTCAGAATCAATATCCTCACTAGTTCAGTAACTTACTAGTGAGAATATGGGAAATGTGTCACTGAGGTTCAAGATGTAATTTTGTATGAATTTAATTATTTATTTGTTTGTTTTCCGATAAACACTGAGTCCTAGATATATGTGATAAAATACATAATATTTAATAGTAGTGAAAACAGGATAATGTTATTAAAGTTCTGTATACTGTATGTGTGTCCAGAGATCAATACAAAGCTTGCTGCAGTAATATTTCTGCTGCATTTTGCAGTTGGCTGAGACATCCCAAAGTAAAGGAGAACTGGAAAACTGTCACGGCAGCATTCCTGCTCTTTATATCTGGAGTGGGTAAGTTGTGCTCTGGGGGATGAGCATGGGGGAAGGGGTGAGAGGGCAGGAGGAATGATACATGTACCTGAGTAGCAGAGTCTTTGGGAGTTGGGAGAGGATAATTGGGGGACAGTCAGCGAGGAGAGGTGAGGAACAAGCATCTAGAAAGTAAGAGGATGAAAATGGAAAACTTGTAGTTTATGCTTAGATGGGGGAGGCTGGGTGAGAATGTGGTGAGAAATGGCATAGAAATGGAAAACAAAGAGGAATTGGAGTGAAAACGGCAACAAGAAAGGGAGAAAGGAGCAAGAAATAGGAGAGAGTGGGGCAACAAGGAGGGGAGAAGTAGGGGAGAAGGGAGTGAAAAACTGAAAGAACAGGAGTAATGGCAGAGTGCCCGGTGATAAACTGAAGAGAATGCAGGAGCAAGGGGAAAGAAGGGAATTAGCAATAGGAGAGAAAGGGTGAGAAATGGGCAGCAAGGAGGGGAAGGTATTAAATGAAAAGCAGGAGAGATACTAATAGGGTTTAGAAATGAGAGAGAATGGGACAACAAGGAGGAGAGGAAGGAGTAGGGAGAAGGGAATGAGAAATAGAAAGAATTTGGGGAAAATGGGAAAGTGCCTGGTGATAAATAGGAGAGAATGTGGCAACAAGGAGGAGAGGAAGGTGTGCAAAATGTGAGAACAGATGGAAAAAGGGAGGAGAGAAGGGAGTGAGAAATACAGCAGACGACAGGGTGTAAATGGGAGAGAAAGAGTGAGAAGTGGGATATCTAATGGATTGGGCAACAAGTTCTAAGGATAAGAAGGAGTGAGAAATAGGTGGTGAAAATGAATAAGAAAGCGTGAGATGTGAGAGAGAAAAGGGCAACAACAAGGAGAGATGGAAGTGAGAAATGGGCAGCAAGAAATGAAAGAGAAAGGGTGCAGAATGGGAGAGAAATGGGCAACAAGGAGGAGAGAAGGGAAAGAAATGATGATGATGATGATGATGATAAACTTTATGTGTCAAGTCTTCTAGTACTTAAGGCCACTCAGGCCTCACTAACTAGACTAGACCAACGGCTTAATGTGCCTGTCCACGGACGGGATTAAGAGAATGGTGTGAAAAGGTGAGAAATAGGAGAGAAGAGGTGAAAATGGGAGAAACACTTCAATGATAAAGAAGGTTGAAAAACAGGACTTTACATTTTAACAGTAGTCTGAAAATTGTATTTTTGTACTTTACCTTGAAGAGATACTGTAAAATAATGTAGTTATTTAAACCAAAAAGGTGCAAACGGGAGCTCCATTCCATATACTGCCTGACAAGACATGCCCTGTGCATACACAGTTATAGTTGTGTACAGTGACAACTGATGCTGAAATGCTGAGCTTCCAGAGATGAGTTACGCCACTCAGGATTCAAATTATAGTGTACTTATATGTTGTTCTCTTGCAGGTTTTATGATTGCTGGAATAGTGCTAGCATCAATACCTGATCATGATGGTAGGTTTAGAAAGATTCTATGTTAAACTTCTTTTTTATCTTGTGGAAAAGGATTTTCAAAACCTAACCAAAGGGTGTTTTTATGTATTCATGAGTTAAATACAAATTTAAAGTGAACAGGTATTTCCATTATTTGCTTAGAGGGGTTGCAAAGCAAGCTGCAACCTGTCCCCCCTCCCCATCCCCCGCCCTCACTCCCACAGAGCACTTGCAATTTTGGCAGTTGGAAATTCAGATCATTTTAGAGAATAATTTAATTTATTTCTCATCAACTTTTTTCATAAATGTACCACTTTCAAAATAATTTACATGTATATTTGTATATACAAACTTGGTGACATTAGTATTTCAAGCAATCTGATTGGTTTGCGCTCTCTGGCTAATGGACAATGTTCACCTCTTGATCGGTGGATAATTTTTAGGGTGACACAATGGCCAGCATGAACTCCTGTATTGCAATAGTGGCAGAGGAGGAAATCCTGCAAATGCTTACTGTTCTTGAAGGTGTCAACTGTGCTGTTGCCGAGTTTGTATATGCTGATACAATTACATGTATTCTCTTCAATCTCGATGAATAGTGGCTTTTAGAATATTTTGCCACTATTCACCTCTGTTTCAGAGAATAATCATTAATTATCTAGAGCTGAAGTGCAAGTGTATAGATCTATATATATGTTTACTTTCACAGGTCCAAAGAGTTTTATCTTTTTCATATGTGCGGCAATCTGCATCATTCCAGGAGGTGAGCAAAATGGCTTTTAACAATAAATTCCAGTCTGTAAAGTTTAATTGTGCATGTCAAATCATGGTTTTTTTTATCCAAGATTAAAGTTGCATAGTCACTCATTATATAGATTTGAGATAATACTTGTTCTGATGAATTAGCTACCACTGTGCTCCCTCGAAGTTGAGAGTAGATTTATATAAGTTGTTATGACAACTCTCCAAACTGTGAGGGAGCACATGTTCCTACATTGGAAGATGGAGCCATCTGACCCACGTCAGTCCAAATTTGATCTGCCGTAAATTCCATTATTTCACGAGTTTCAGAAGCTTGCCTAGTACATTATTACAAAAAAATAGAACAGCCTCGACTATTAAAGCTCCATGCAGTAATTAATAGTCAGGTGAGCACTACATGTATTTGTTCTCGTTACTTCCAGCGGCGGTTGTCTGATTAGTTGAGGAATAATGAACTTTTTGCAAACAAGTGTTAGTGTGTACGGTTTTCAGTGATATAGTGAGGTCGACCAGTAGCTGCTAGAAGCGGCTCTCTGATTTGCTCATTGAACAATAACGACAATAATAGCCAACACCTTGAGCAAAACAATACACAACCAAACAGATACAGGTACAAAAGAGCTGATTTGTAGAACGATCACAATAAGAGACAATAGAGCTACGTCCTTGCTGTACTACATGTATAGTGGCACTGTAATGTACAACCCAAGACTTGGTTTAGAATATTGTTGTTTTCAACTTAATAGCTTTGTAAAACATGAACGTGTGTGCAGTGTTTTAAGAGGGAGGTTAACGTTTTATTATCGTTTCATGCATGCAGTATTTAGCACAGCGTGTTGTAGTTGATACAAGCTACATGTACTGGTACTGGTTTCAATGAAGCATGCAGACGTAGCTCTATTGGGTTAGTGCGCGGCCTTCGGAACTGCCATTTTCCCCTTCGTAAATGGTCGGTGCTATTTGTAATAGTGGGTGCCATTTCCAACAAGTCATCTATAGCCTATTGTCGCTTTCATGAAGAAGTCAACGTCTTGATCGCAGAAATACATCTGATGCTAACCCTAATCCAAATGCTATTCCTATCCCTAATCCAAACCAAAATTAATTCTGAAAGAAGAAACTAAATGGATAAAAGAAAACAAAATCTAAGTAAAACACTGGCGTCTTTTAACATTCTAAGTTTCAGTTCATCTACGAAAGGTTAAATTCCAGTTAACATCATGTTTGTTCTTTGTGTCTGCTGCAGGTTATCACATCATTTATATCTACAGAGCCACCAAGGGACAGAGAGGATACAACTTCGAGAGTATTCCATCATTTAGATGAAAGGGTTTCATGAACTGGCTGTGGGAATATATTATTTTTAAGACCCAGATTGTATATAATTATGGTACTTGTACATTTTGAATTCTCCAACCCGGTAGTCGAGGTTGCTTTATTATCTTTGAGCTACATATAATTTTTTTCTCAGAGTTTAAAGTCAGACATTGGTGCGATATGAGACTTTTTTTTGTATAAGATACGTATTTGCAAGGGACCATATTTAAATTTTGTGCACAGCAAGAAATGTACAATTATTTATTCTCATTTGGAGAAATGGGTTGACTAAATGATTTGACTGTGTTGAGGCGCTTCTAGATTTTATTTTGTTGGAGAGGGGATAGAGGGTGTACAATTAAACAGAAGAGTAATTAGTCAGCGAGGTGTAAATCGTTTCAAAGTTTCTGAGCAAGAGTGGAATCTGGTCATACAAGACCCTTATCCTGATTACACAGCCCTAACTGTGTGATCAGTTGTGTGCGAGGTTAGCGCAGTGACTGCCAACCAGAATGTCCCGGTTTCAATCCCCGGCCTGGTCGAGGGTTGAACTTTGGGTGACCTTCTTTCGCCACACCATCCGTGGGCAGGGCCGTTAAGCCGTTGGTCTAGTCTCTCGACATTCTATCGGGGGACTTAAAAGAACCCACGCACTTCTCGAAAAGAGTAGGGTAATCGCGGTGTTGCGGTCTGTTAACTTAGATGTCTGTAATACTCAAATTCAGTGAGTCTAGACCAACATGGCAAAAAGAAATTGTGTTTGGAGGACTGAAGATATTTTCATTTCTAGAGTTGTAAATCTAAGAGCGTTGAACTATTGCTATTTAAGCCATTTATAAGGCATAGGTTCCACAGGCCTTTTGGCAAAATATCTGTGAAAACGTGCTTTCTGCACACTCATGTGCTTATGAATTGACACGCCAGTACCAAAAATTTTAGCGAGCGACTTGTAAAGGGTTTCGTGTGCGAATTTTGGCAGCTTCTCGGAGGTTGCAAAAATTTTGTAAGACTTGCAAAATATCATTCAGTCATTAAGTTAACTTGAGCTGTCATTTGTCTCATTTAGATAACAGCGAAGTACTTGCAATGCTTTTATTTACACATCACTTGCAGGGATTTAATTTTTGTAGCTTTTTGTAAAAGCACGTGCGAAAAATTTTGAAAAAAACAAACGCTTTGGTCTTTGTTAAATTTGCTCCAGCATTTTAGTTTTGGTATGCTAGAGGTTCTATTTACAAAATACATCTACTAAAGACCACCTGTGTTTTAAAAGCAGAAAATATTGCATTGATTTCGGCGTCGTCGAGGTGGATCTTCATGTTGATCATTGAACTTAATTCCTCCAACGAAGTTTATCAACATCTGATGTTCTCCTTACATTAGCAATACAGAATATAAGTTGATTGGTTTTGAGAATATGAAAATTGATCATCCACTACAACCAGTGGTAGATGATATGAAAAACTCTCTCAACCGGTTAATTGACAATTATTCCACGAACGCGCGTTGGATATGAGCTTTTAGATAGCAGACGAGGTCGGGAGCACCGAGTCGGCTATCATAAGCTCATATTGAACAAGCGTGAGTGGAGTAATTGTTTTATTAAATAACAGAGACTGGATAAAAATATCTCCAATTTTATTTTCTACCGACTCGAGTTATCGGCCATTTTGAGGGAACGTTTTCCGTGGTAAAATTGTCAGTTTCCGTATTTGGACAAACTACAGGATATAGGATTTATACCGTGAGTAGAGAGCCAATCAGATTACCAGAAATTCATTATCCAATGTTTGGTATTTAATAATAAGAAATATATAGAACCGCGTAAGAAGTATTTAGCTAATCATCATTTGGCACTTTTGGAGTGAAAGGGTTGAAGCTCCCGTATGGTGATACCGAGGGGCGAACGGAACCATTTTTCATTTTCCTGCTAAAGAGCATTTAGCATTAAAAAAAACTGGAGTATCCAAGCTTTTGAACAAGTCGTCAAGAAAAGCCATTCATTTTGCTGGTCTTGAAGAAGCGTAGATTGAAGTGTTTAGTGTTATCGCAGTAATTTCTCAAAAATTCTAAAGTTCAGAAAAAAATGAAAATATTTAAAACTTTGTTGTCAAAATTTGTAACATTTGTCAGATATTTTATATGTTATGACCTTGAGGCAGCTGTATAGCTATGTGGTCCTTAGTTTCACGATGTGTTTTTTTTCAACGTGAAGGAAAAGTTGCAAAACAGCTTGTTTTCAAAAAGCCACTGTAACTTCTGCATTACACTAAATTAGGCTACAGAGCAGCCCCTTTGTCAGAAAGTCCGAAATTGGCTTTTTGAGCTACTTAGCACGCGGTCTTGAAATGGGAGAATGAGGCGAGGAAGGAGTCGAGCGGCCATGCAGGAGAAAAAGGAAATGGGCAGAGAGGCGGACTTCTGACAGAGGAAGGGGGCAAGGGGCTCTTTGGCCTAATATATGTGTCCGAAGTTCAATGATCAAAAGCAAAGTTTGAGTATCAGAGCTATTATAATGGAAATAATTCTGTATATAGGTCTTTAGGTGTAATTAAGTAAGTTTATATGTTTTAAATTATAGTAAGAAACGGAGTCTTATTGTAGATGAATATTTATTTTCTGTTTATGGGCTTAAAAGGTTGGCTGCCATACGGTACAACACTGCACGTAATGAGGAAAGTTGCACCATATGGAGCTCTCTGAAATTTTGCACGCAATATTGCAGATTGAAGTAGAATCCGATCCTGAAACATTTCACGTAGCATTTTGGGGTGACACACTCAGTGCAACAATTCCGTGTAGTTTTTCGTTCAATGTTGCACCGTGTGTCAGGATGTTTAGAGTTGTTACTATTCGTTATTTGCTTTCTTTATTGAACTTAGTCATTTTCAAGAAGTCTAGTGTTAGTTTTGGCTTTTTAAAAAAACCATTAATTGAATTGTTTATTTGTTTGTTTGCAAGTATGATTACTGACTCAAACCAAACAAAAAGTCCATCTCGATCTGAGGTAGTCTTTTGTTTGGTTTGATTACTGAAGTGGTTAATTTTTTTGTATGATTACTGAGGTGGACTTTTTGTATGGTTAATGGGGAGGGAATCTGACCGACTGAAAAAGATGGCGACTGGTACTTTTTCCCATGGTTCTTAACACACTAAACCTGGAAGCTGCTCATAAAAACGAACCGAAAAGCTCCAACATTTCAAAACCTACCATACACAAGGTTGTTAGTACAGGGATGAATTTCCCAAAAATATATGGCTTTCTTCGTGCCTATTGGTTGTGTTAGGTTCGCAAGGTATTGTGGTAAAATGTACAGTCGCCATCTTTCTTGGTACGGTAAATTACGTTTAGAGTTGGGTGATGGGCGATATTTTCCTTTGCTCAATTTAACATCCACGGTTTTATACTTTTGATTGGATAGATTATTTTATGCACGTGCGCGTAACTCCTGGACTCAGGAGTTATGTAGTTAAATAAACGGTTGATTGATTGATTGATTGTATCGAATAATTTCTGTTACCACATTGCAAGAACATAGCAAAAAAGCCCTGATTCTATCTTTGCGTTTGAAGTTACTAAGTTTCATTTTGTTGATATACACTCTTTTTGTTATATACGAACCTTTTTTTATAAGAACATGAGGCTGAAAAACGCCCAAAATTTAAGAACATTCCAAGAACATACTGAGGCTGAGGAAAGGCGTAGAACTTTATTTTAGAAACTGCACAAGATCACAGAAATATCTTTTTTTTTTTCTCGGCTAATGTTCATCAGTGCAACACTGCCTTTAGTGTTGTGCATGTACAAGTTTGTTTTAAATAATTTTTTATGTTATATTTCTTTCTTGCCGGCCAGGGTAGCAGCCAATTCAATAAAGTGTATTTGTGCTTCCGGTTGGTTTGTACGAATGGAAAATAACAACTGCACACCCAATACTAACAATTATGTTTGAGAACATTTTAAGAACATTTGAGGCTGAAATCCTCAAAATATCAAAGAACATTCAGCCTCGGCCCAAAAAACAAGACCTTCTTATAAAAAATAAAGAGTGTAGTCGAAATATAACCATTGTCGACTGGTATTCGCTGTAGAAAGCAAATTTGCTTTGAGTGAGATTCCTGCCTCGGATAACATTAGTTCCCAATCTATAGTTGCACAGAACAACAGTCAACATGTATTATACATTTGCAGCATTCGTATATTATTGGTTTACACGTAGCCAGTGTAGCTGACGATTTCTATAGGGGGCGAAATGTCAGTAACAACCCGACGCCATATTGGACGCTAAAACAAAGAAGAAACTGGGGCGGTGAAAAAAGAAAGGGAGAGAGAAGGGAAGGAAACACGGCTTTCTTCTTTCTTCCCCTCCCTCTCCCCTTCTTTTTTTTTTCTTTCCCCAGCATCAACTGACATTTCGCCCCCTATAAAACCGGCGGCTGCGCAGACTAGTTTACATGTAACTTTGTGTCTGAAGAAAGACTGAGTTATAACCAAGGATGCTTTCTATTTGTAGGGTCCGACTTGCCCGGTCGGTCGGTTTTCAGTACATACTTAAATACGTAATAAATCTGTCACTTGATTAAGTAATGCTCGCTTACTTGAACACTGACATCTTTTACTTAAATAACGTCGGTTGTTAAAAGCTTGCAGCTATTGCACTGCGGATCCTCTTACAAGTGCACATTTTATTTACTAATGAATGTTCCTTGTTTCCTTTCATGTACCACTTTTTCAAAACCAAAGTTAGGAAGCTATAAAACAGGTCAAACAGGTGGCGTGGAGTTGGAACAAGAATTTTAGTCATGCTATCTGTCCTTGAGTGGTATTTTAGGTCGCTTTCCAGTTGTACAGTCTTGCGGGCCGAAAAAAAATAGTTCTGGCCAGTTTTTAAAAATGGAAAGGTCGAAGGCGCGCGTATACATTTTTCCCGCTACAGCTCTCATAACTCCCGCGCTTTGGCCGACCGGAGCTGGCGATTTCATTTTTTACGCCCACTTCAAGACGGCGAACTGTCACGGCTCAATTAATATCCGTAAAGTTATATCATGAGGGCATGGTTATTTATGGTTAGCTGTGGTTAGTGAGGGTTGGGGTCAGGGGTACATTTGTTTCGTAGAAAGGGACAAAATAGGAACGTTGGATAGACATATATAATAAAATGTGTGTGTTGGCAGCGAATTGAGTGGCTGGTGTGGCAGTACATGGTGACTCCGGTGTTAAGAGGTACCAGTTTGGAGACTCGTCATGCTCTTCTTTCATTTGTTTTTTTAACTTCTATTTTTTCTTGAAATTTTTCCAATTATGAGTTTCAGTTTGAGTATTGTACCAGTAAGCATCCGCCATTTCTGGCCAAAACCAGTTCTGAGAACTCGTGCGTTTCAATTAAACTAACTGGTCGGACCGGTCAGACCGGACTAATGGAAAGTGACTTTAGTCTTTCTTTCTTCTTCCGTTCTGAAACGTTTTTCAGTTTATACCGATTAAAGTCCCCCAAACCCCTCCCCCGGTTTAAAAGCTAAACAGAAAACCTTACTAACAAACAGAAACCCTTACTAACTTATATTAACCCAGGGCTTCGATGTGGATCTTAAACTGATCGATTGTTGGAAACGAACAATAGACTGAGAGCAGCCTTGATTCAACTTTATTACCTGCATTTGACAAGACAAATTAAATATTCAAATTAGATGGCAGATTTAAAAATTTGGTATTTTAGTATATGAAAGAGTTGCTGAAAATGGGTGAACAATTTCCAGTGTAGGTACATGTATATCGCAAGAGGAAGTCATTTCGGGCAAAAGGTAACTGAAAGTTTTCGAGAATGTAAGGGCGGAGCCCTCCGTACAAAAAAAATACATCCAAATCGGCTCTTAATTTATGTTTTCTGCTTGAAGATTCGTCACTCCAGAAAGCAGGAACAGGGTCACACTACAATACATGGAGCGAGTGTAAAGCAAATCTCTATTTACGGAGTGACTACCACAGGCTGAGATAATTAGCAGAGACACCTGCAAACCGATAATAAAATGGGAGAAGTTATTGTTTGACGACTGAAAGCAATTGGATAAAGACAAAAGTTTGTCACACTACTGTGATACTGACCGCTCCCGACGCAGGCCAATATCGTAGTGTCGCTGTCTTTGTTACTTTGTTCATGGCAATTTCTAGCCTGCGGTGAAGAAGTACAGACTACCTTTCCGGCAAACTCACTTCTTCCTCCGATGAAGACCGCAGACTTGGTCGAAAATTTGTAAAAGTTTTTTTTAAAAAAAAACATCACATAGGGAAACGTTCTTCGTCCGAGTTATATTACATTTACAAAGAAAAAGAGATGACAAGCCTGATGGTTGTATACTGTTTACAATTGGTCAAACACAATAACCATACCGATTTTGTTTGAAATAACTCTCAGAAAAGTACCGCTATTGTCAGAACTGACACTTTTCCCTAAAGCGCGCGCAGTCCCGCGGGTCTCGAATCTATTGTGCACTCGTTGCATCCAATTAGCTTCGGTTTGACGCGCCGCGTCTCACTGTATTGTTTATTGCACTGGTCATTTCGTTGTTGAAATTGGCCAATTCCTCTCCAGTTTTGCTCTATATCACTGTTTTTATTATAGCACAGACTCGCCATGTCATCGAAACGCAAGCACTCGGACGAAGAAGAGGAAGAAGCGACAGAAGAAGTTGAAAATGGTCTGCCAACCAAGCGGCGGGCAGCCGTCGCGGCCTCGCGTGATCTGGCGGCGAGAAAAGATGGAGATAGCGAAGAGGAAGATTTGGACGATGAGGACGATGAAGAAGATGAAGATTATCAGGGAGACGAAGCTGAAGGGGATGAAGAGGAAGGAGAGGGACCAGAAGGAGAAGAGGAGGAGGAGGAGGAAGGGGACGAAGATGAAGAGGAAGAAGAGAGAGAGGAAGAAGATGAAGAAGAGGACGAAGTCGATGCAGATGCCATCAAAGTCGAGTGCATTGAAGCGGAGCTGGAAGAACCAAGCAAAGGTGCGTAGCCAGACGTACTTGAAGCTAGTTTGCGTTTCTGTACCAAACTGACTTAAAAATATACGGAGTTTCTTTCGGTTTCTTGATCTGGCAAACATGTTAGAAATAACATGGGTCTGTGTGATCGTCGGAGTTTATAATCGCCCACGCCGCCGAGGGAAATTCGAATCTACGGAAGTCAAAATTTTAATCAATAATCCTCCTCTTCGATCTTATAATCGCAGATTGGACTGTTAATATTATACATTTAAAAAGAGAAACCGGGTAATTCATATGTAATTTCATGTTAAACTAAAGAGGAAAATTTTTTAATAATAGACGTTTATCGGTTAGACTGTTGAAAAGCAGACCATCTGCCACGAACAGTGCCTTGATCTATCGCTCCTCGCCAGCATTGGGAGCACGTGGTATGCCGTCCTTTGTCACTTAAACGGATTTTCGTCTTTCCATAAGTATTTGCCAGATTTACGAAAATTTTACGCAGAATATTCGATATTCTTCAAGTAGTCAAGTTAATAGTGCTCATGGTGTAATCACGTTAAATTAGTCTTGGCCCATTCTACATGATTCGCGACATTTTTTTTGCTCGTAATGTGATATTTTGTAAACCCTGTCAGAAAGACAAAGAAATGTGTATTGATTTTGTTTGAAACAATGGAAAATGTGGTACAAACATGGGAGACAGTCGAATATGGCGGCAGGTATCGTTGCATGCGGGAGAAACTATAAATTGTTTTAAAATTGGCTATGTTATCGTACATATGGTTGTTTCTCGAAAGTACTATTTTTGGCTGAAGCACAGTCGCTAATACCCTGATAACAGAGGTTTTCCCTGGCACGCGAAAAATGGAGAGAAAAGAAAAACCTCTGAAGATATCGTGTCGAAATCCTGTTGAGCATGACACAATATAACTTTAGAACGAGGCTGGAGCCCAATCTCTTCTCTGGCCATTTTGATAAGGCGGGCACTGTTTTGGCCAGCAGATATGCACACAGTTCATGCGCGAGAATGACGCGAGGGGCTAAAACCGGTTATACAACCAGATTGACCAGTGTGACTAGTCCAAACTCCTGGATGACTTATCGTGCATACTCAACAGGATTTTGACACGATTTCTTCAGAGGTTTTTCTTTTCTCTCCATTTTTCGCGTGCCAGGAAAAACCACTGTTGTCAGGGTAAGTCGCTAACGGCTGGCCACTTGAAATATATTTATCGTATGAGTTTAAGTTTGACAGAGCAGTGTAAAACTTGATATTGTTTGTCATGTTATTGGTGCTTTTGTCACAATTCCTTGCATAGTTTTACTTTCCAACGAAATATTGAATATCGTTGTCATCAGTATCTATTTAATTTTCGCAGGTCTAGTCAATTTATCATAATTTATGTAGCTTGTATATTTAACCCTTTCACTTTTCAGCCCCAACAAGATTAGCAATGTCATCTATCTTCTCCTTACAATATTAATACAAAATAAGCTGTTTTGTTATGAGAATATATCTCACACTGCAAACTTTCCAATATAAAAAGAAAAATTTCCCCAAACTTTTTGAAAGGAAACTATATTTTCCATTTAGAAGAATTTAGCACCACACCATCTGTCATGTTTGGTGCTGAAAGGGTTAATACAACAGGGTCTGGAAGGGGGGCTCCTGATCCTGTATTCCCGCTCCTTTTTTTATGAGAATCCCGCATCCCACTTTCTTTTCATATCACTATCCCACATCCCGTACCCAATTTTGGTGAATCCTGCTTCACAGGAGCAGTCGAATCCTGAATCCCGCACCATTTTATAGTGAATTCCCAGATCCTGAGAATACCCTTCCAGACCCTGATACAAGCCTATAAGAATTTTCAGTATACATACAGTCATGTGGTATAAAGAGTATTTTAAAATTGTAATTTGAGCAATTTACTGACAAAGGTATTTTTGAAGACTCATTATGTAAGGTGATGTATGGTGTTTTTGTGTTCAAGCAATTTATTCCCATTCAAGAATTTCTTTTCCAAATTTATGAAAAATATTACAATGAAATTAACAACTTCACTCTACAATTTGGCGGGGTGGGGTTAATAGACCCCTCCACATTTTTTTAGACTTTTTTAATCTAGCTTTTAAACCAAGTTGTAAGCAAAGAGACTTGTAACCTTTGCTTGGGAAAATAAAAACGGGAACTACTGCTAGCATCAAAATAGTTTTTTTTTTCCCATCAAGAAAAACTCAAGGCTGGGAAATATTTGGAAATAATTTTTTTATGTTGCTTTTTACTGTTGGTCTGGATGTAATTTGAGAAAATTTAGGGTTCCGGCCAAAGCATTTTGATCTAACTAGCTGGAACTTTTTGATAGTAAGTAAAACAAGGAAAGAATCCTTAACCAAAGGGGGTTCGGCCAATTTTTAAATTTTTAAATCTTAAAAGATTTCTTAGAATATTTTTTAAAATTATTCAAATGTTGGAAATGATACAGTTATAGAACCACCAGGGGAATGTGGGGTTAACAAAGTCACCAAAACTACAACTTTTATACTGTTCTGAGCTTAGGGATTCCACAGATGAGGCAAAGAGTTCTCGATAAATACTATTTTTTATTAATATTATAATATAACAAAATTAAGAAATCATTCTGGCAGTAACTACTGTCAGTTTGAGTGTTTGATGCAGCTTTTTACTTACAGGACATCAAACAGTGTATAGTTATGAACAAATAATAATTATGATAGCAACCAGTCTATTAGAAACTACACCCAAGTAATGAATGTTGCAAATTGGCTTAAAAATTGACTACTCTCTCATGGATGGGAAAAATTAGATATCAAAATCAAGTTGTGTTACAGCTAGCTATAGTAGTTACAAAATCTCAAAAATTAATGTAGAATATTTTTTACTTTTGAAAAAAAATTTAAACTCATTTATTTGCTTTCAATTACTAGATTCTTTTAACAGTGTTATCAATGGCTTGGGATGCACATACTGGGATTTTTGAGTGATCAACTACTTTTTGTTATCAACAACTAATAGTTATACTGATAACTTTTTCCCTAGTCTGTGGAGACACTTAAACTCAATGGTTGTCTTATTTGTAATTTGATCGTTTGCCAACAGATGTACCTGGCTACATTCTCAGGAAGTCAGCTGATCCGAAACAGAGACTGGAAATGTGGTTCTCGGAGGAGATGAGTGAATGTGTTGATGACATTGGAAGAGCTTTCTGCGGCTTCTTTGAAGCCAAGAAGATCCCAGTTCTTCAAGTGACCAAGTTTGATGTAATAGAGGAAACTTCAGATATTTACCAGGTAATGCAGTCCCTAGGATTTCACAGTAACGATTGTTACTGGTAACGTGTCGTTGCCGTGCTGGGAAAATCACGGAAACGAAGTTCTGTTTCCCATTGAAAAAAAAATTAAAATTGTGAAAACACAATGACTTTAGTAGTTCAGGTCGATGTTGATGAGCACATCAAACATTTCAGCTCTTTTTTCAATACCAAAACATGTTTTATAATTGATAAACACTCCCGCAGACTTTGTTTCCTGTCCGCCATCTTGTTTCTATCCCATGGTGTGTTTAGACCAGAATTTTGCCAAGCATTCTGGGGCGAATTGCCAAGATGGCAGCCATGCTGTGACACCACGTGAGTCAAGTTAGAGTTTCCTACTGATTACTTTCCTGAATCTGTTGAATATTCATGGTCTGTTCCGGAAAAAAAAGAAATCTGAGTCTGTGAAGTGGGCATTTTCTGAAGATTTCAACGTAAAAACTGATGAAGAAGATAATATTGTCAAGATCACACGCAAAATATCTCAGCAAAAAATGCAGTGAACATTACATGTACAGCAAAAACAGTTTGCTATCCAGTTCAATTACAAATCACGGATTGAAGAACATTTTAAACCAATTTGCACTAGCTTTTTTAGCTTTTCACTGCATTATAAGTCAGATATTCATATTTACCCGTGTATAATGCACACTTTTTTCTCACAAATTTTGCCTCTAAAATCAAGATGTGCATTATACACGGAACCTTTTGTTTTCATATGAGTTAATTTGCATAACAACACAAAAATACAGAGTCAAACAACTCCCAGTTTTATGAAGCAAGGTGAAATAAATCAAGACAAAAAGCTTGTCTAGCTTTATACATCACTTCAGTCCACATCCATTGTTGACATCAGTCATTCAATAAAATCAATTCGAGCCTCACATGTTTACAATCGCGATTGAATATCTGTTGCGTTTTCTCGAGAATTTCGATGACAAAATAATTTCCCTGAAGAATTTTCCTTTAATAGGTTTTGTAAAAAATTGATTAACTCAATTATCTTATTGTTTTTTTGCACAAATGCGGAAAGAGAAAAGATCATGCAAATATTCTCACTATTATCGATCTCAGCCATCTTGAATCTTGTCACGTGGCCAGTAAGTCTAGTTCGTTCTAGGTCTCATTCATAAAATGCTACAGGCGTTGTGCAGATGGACCGTGTTCGATCGTGCAGCAGTACAACAGCAGAAGAAAATGAAGAAAACATCATAAAACTTAATGTATGATTACCGAACAGACAGAACATTAATAAATAGTTTGCATCAACTCTTGTAATTGAATTTCATGCTGGTGGAGCTAGATTTGAGATTTCTGCTGTATTTTTCCACAAAATTATTTGAATGACGTTGAAATGCTTTTTTTTCTGGAAACAGGCTTCAAAATTAGGGTGCGCATTATACAAGGGTAAATATGGTATACTGGGTAACTATACTCTTGTAATTTAGTATTATTAAACCCTCTCATGATCTCAGGCCCAGGCATACAGTACCATATTTATGACATATTGCTGAATTCTCCTAAACTGTCACCATGCATGAAATTTCCCTGTGAACAAGATTTTGATTTTCATCTTAGATAAATTACTGTGTAAAATCAATTGCTTTATTCTCATGACCAAACAACTTATAAATTTTCTGTGTATGATGTAAGGAGAGTTTACATACTGATAAACTGGCTGGTACTGAAAGGATTAAGAGTTTGTTATCAGTAAGGCTGAACTTTTCCACTTTGTTTCTACTTACAGATTGACGTTCTTGAAGCCAAATATGAAAAAGCTTATGATGTCAGGGAAACAGAAGAAAACGATAAGGACAAAGAAAGTGATAACATTTCAAAAGAGTTTTACTGCCTTGTGAAAGTAGACGGCGCTGAGAAAATGTGGGCAACTCAGTATAATTTCATGCCAGAAGAAGACTAGCTGGTATAAACTCGAACAAAGACTTTGTATCTTGTGCTGAAATCTAAAAACTATTTCAAGCTGTACTTGTCCTAAACAAAGTTATCCATACAGTAACTCAGTTTGTGTTGTGTGAGCTCGTTATTCAACAAGTGATGTTCTTGTAACCACAACAATGCTCCCTGCTGTACAGTGCATCTATAAACTGCATGTATGTTGTGCTGTTTTTGAAAGTTTTGGGAATAATTCTCAGTGTATTTTTATGACCTTAAGTACTGCATGTAACTAGTCCACTTCATAGCTACTTGCAAGCAAGTCGACCAAGTGTGCAAAGGCACAGCAGTGAAGCTAAGATAGAGCTTGTATTGTTACAGATGTAAAACTATCCATTGTAATAAAAAACTTTTTGCATTTGAGAAGAACAAGGATTTGTATCAATGCTCACTTGGTGGGCATTAGCATCACTCATTGTGATATTAACCGTCACCGCCCCAAACATGCTATATGACGCATTGCTGAATTCTCCTCAACTGTCTCTATAGGCAAATCTTTCCTGACCTCATTGTTTACATTTTGCTTCATTAGTATATGCTTTTACCGGGAGAAATAATCATGATTCTGCTAGATAAGAACTAAATTCAGAACCTCAAAAAGCTTTTCAAACCTACTTATCAAAAAAACCTTGCAGCTTTTTACGTTCAGTTTTTGAGAATATATTGGCTTTCAAAAATTTACAAAACAGCTGAGTGGCAAAATCATTAATGAGCCATACATTTGCTGTAGAAATTCGAGGTTTTAAACACGCTCCACATAAAATGCATTTAACATGTTGGATTGAAATTTTCTGACAAAACTTATCTTTCAAAGCCCTATCATTATTCACAACTGATCATTTAATTACTCAGTAAGAAACCAAGACACGTATGCTAATGAAGCAAAATGTAAACAATGACGTCAGAAAAGATTCGCCAATAGTTTCCTTGTAATCAGGTTGGGAGAATTGTGTTTTTCATATTAGATAAATTGCTGTGTATGATCTTTTGCTTTATTTCATTACCAAACAACTTGTTTTCAGTGGATAATGTAAGGAGAATTCACGTGATGATAAACTGGTTGCTATGAAAGGGTTTATGTATAAAATTATGTTTGGGAATTGAGAAATTATTTATTTTTAAAACAATCAAATTATGATGTTTTAATTTCTATGGGCTCGTAGTTTGAGGCTGAAGGCAAAATAAACTGTTTAATCAGGGTTAGCACACTCTTTGAAAATCATAGAAACTTCTAGAATTTGGGACATAAATTTGAAGCCTGGAAATTATTTGAAAATCTGTAGAATTACTTGGAATTCCGTAAGTTGGGTGCTCGCTTAGCCTGCCCGCAGACGTTAATTCTCCGAGCGCTTCCCACGGCGAAGGAGAATTAAC